>JAOXJP010106167.1:0-28227 GCA_025762735.1 Platanus orientalis | reverse complement strand
ACAGTATATATATATATATCTTTAAATTGGCTGTAAACCCGATACATATCGCAGTTAATATTATAAATAAAATGATATTACACATAAAAAGCAACTATAAAGAATGAATCATGCACAAAAATAGAGAACTTCATAAACCAGAATACCAGCTCCCAGGCAAATACTTTGTGTATTGTAGGATACTTACCTCAAAGTCCTCAACAGATGATAAAGACCTCAATAAATCAGAATCAGATATTGTTTGCCGCAGAGCATGCTCAGCAGCAACATGAATTTCTGACAGTCTCATAGGTCGATCAAGTGAGCTCTCAAAGTTTCCTGGTGAAGAGTTGGTTCGCGACATAGAACTCACTGGTACTTTATTTGATGGGGACATTCTCAAAGATGAATCTAAACCTGATCTGTCAACATATTAACCAGATAAATCACAAAAAAATCCCAACAAAACGAAATTATTTAAACAAGGATAGATAGATGACTACGGATCTTTGAAAAACAAATAGCATTGTCTGGTTTAATGTTCACTTATCCATTACCCATCACTAAAACCTGGACGACTATCAAATATGTCAAACATATTTCCAGCAGAAAGAGAAGCTCTCCGCCTGTTAGCCTCCCTTAAAAGCAAAGAAGGTTCTAGAGGCAATGGTCTCCTCTGAATGCTGAAGTGCTTGACTCTGGGATTTGCTTGAAGAATCATCTGCAAAGATAAGAAATTGTGAGACTCCACAAAACAGTAGTTGTTATTCTCAGATGAGAGTGCAACAGAAAACATTAATTTCTATGGACCATGAAATTATTCAAAAGTTAAACATTTCCTATAACAATAAAAAAGCCACTAGATGATAGGTCTTGAACTTTGTGTTTTAACTAAATTTTGTAGTTAAAAAAATCCACATAAGTTTCCTTGTAAGATACCATATTTATAAAGAACTGTTTAATTTAATATGACTTTTGCTATTGACATATTTCCAACTACCTCAAAGGTATATCTCTGACATGTTAAACTGAAATGAGGAAATGCAGGTTACATTAAGGATGAAATTTATCCACTAGGAGTACCAACCTATAATGATGAAAAAAATTTCCCTCATATTAAACTGAAATTTTCCTTAAATGCTAGTGTACAAATTTAGCACAAAGAAACAAGGAAGACCCGGAGATAACAGTTAAGGACACTAACATAAATGTGCTAAACTGTTAATAAAGGTAGTATTATTCACAGACCCATAGCAATATCATACAATGCATTACCAGGTCCATATCTAACCTGCGTATCAGATGATACTGATGTGTAATGGTTAGGTCATTTTGAGTAATAACATTCAAAAATATTGACATTGACTAGTTTCCTCTCGTCGGATAGAAAAGCTTGTGGTTTTAAAATGTTTGCAACTAGTTGCGCTATAGTCATATTAAGTTTAAAGTCAAGTTTTATTCAGTTCCAGATGTGCAAATAGCGTTATCCGCCATGTTCTTATACATTTCTATACCAATTTTACTGATCAGCACCACAGTCCAATTACTAATCAGGTACATGAAAGCTGCTCCATTAAAAATTTCACTTGTTGAATAATGAATACAACTAGATCTCTAAGACTGCAGTTTGCAAGGAAAACATTTTTGAGATCTCATTTCTTAGGTTTTTTAGCATTGACCATATAGCTATACTTGCCTTCTCTTTTGCAAGGACCTCGGAGGAAGCATCAGGAGGAATTAGGGGCCAAACTGCTGGCTTGGGCCAAGGTAGCATGCTTAGAGCAGCACTGCTCAAAAGAAAGACAAAACATCAAAGTACTTCACCCAGAGCAAAATAGAAGATTATAAACAGTAAAATGACAAGATAAATAGAAGGCCATGGTGTGGGAGAGATTTTTGGCCATATTAAAATTGAATTCAGTAAAAAAAATATCTACCTAACGATTTTAATGAATATTGCAAAGATACAACCAAAGGAAAAGTTGAGTGATATACTGATATGTTCAGAATCACAATAGATTTGATCCACAAGAGCTGAACTCATACCTGTTAACAGGACTTCTTTCTATAACTGTTCCATACCCAATTAGATATGCTAGCCTCATAAACTGCCACATCCAGAAACATTTTCACTAATTAACTTTGGTTGTAGAAATCTTGACATGAGAGGATGAATGAAATTCCACAAAGCAAAGTAAGTTGGGACCAGATAACAATCTTGAGATGCATGACACAGTCAACAACTGACTTGCATTGAGAGAAAGCCATTAACAGCTGACGTCAATGCATTTACACAAACTGAATGTCAAAGTGATGCCTTCAAAACACTTCTGATTTCTCCTAAATTTTTGTTACTTCTCTCCATTAAAGACTTACTTAATGCCTCAATTATGCAGGATCGTATAAGGCTGAATATGCAACTCCATAACTACTCATGAAGCACAAAGGAGTTCACCTTAACCCGGCTTAGTGAATATAAATCTCCCTGGAGGCGGTAGAACTCCTTTTCAACATCAGGCACCACAAGTCCATCATTATAATGAGAAGTAGTTGCATTGATTAAAGCCAAGCATGCAGTTATCACCCATACTTCCCGCATACAAAAGGGTAAGGTATTCTGCAAAGAACTCCAGCAATAATGAACCCAAAGGATAGGAGAACAAAAAAATCTTAAAACCCCATAAACTGAAGCAGAATATAATAGCAAATACAACAAAACAAATGATTCAGGAGGGAGTATCACATACCTCATGCAGAGCCAATGCCTTTGAGAAGCTGATTATAAATGAATAACCTCTTGATGCAACCTCAACGGGACGATTTACTTTGAATAATAGCTACAGAATTTAACCAGGAAAAAAAAAGTTCAAACTAAATTCAGAATGAGATATCCTTCAGTGAATGTCAGACAAACTTCTTTCTACTTTTCATTTGTAGAGGGATTTTTTAAATTCTGTTTGTAGAGGACATTTTCAATTTTAGAAAACACAAGGAAGCAACATAAGAAAATAGGATTTTTAAATAAACCAGGTTCCTACTAGACACAAAAGCATATTAGAATGATATAATGTAAAAGAATCACAGGTTAATGCTCATAAGAATATAATCATAGCCCAAGTATGCAAATTACAGAAATAAGGAAGCCACTTAATGCGTTTGCTAAAGTACTTATTATTCATCAACTTTTTTTATTACTGAAAATGACATGGAAAAGGAAAATTATGTATTTAATGGCAAAAGATATTTATACTACTTCTATAAGTGAAACAGCAAAACCTAGGCAAAGATTATAACTACAAAGCACAGCTACCAATCACACAAAGCAGAAGATAACCAGATAATATATGAAATTCCTTTTCCAAAGTTAAAAACTACACAGGGAAGTTTTTTTTTAAATCATTCAACAACTGTTCAAGAGATGATGATTGTGGCTAAAGCTTAACTTCTGACAGTAATGCTTTTGGTTCCCTAGGTCAGTCAGTACAGTAGTATTCAATGATGGTAGTGAGAAACTCTTGAAGTTTTCTCAGTCCCTATCGGCGAAGCAGAGTCTAGATGAGTGGAAATCAAGACCCTTGAACAACATTTCTAAGTGTATAAGGATAATTTGACGTACTTTCATGATTAAAGGGAATTTTAAACCTATGCACAAAAGGAAAGGGAATGGATCATGCAGACATTAATTCATGTCGGCAGAAGAGTTGATGCATTTCATATTCTGTGACTCATGTCATATTCTTCTTCTTCGTAGGTCCGCTTGGCACAGGAGTACTCAATGATGCTTATCAGAAACTCTTAAGGTTTTCTCAGTCCTTATTGATGAAACAGATTCTAGCTGAGTGGAAATCAAGACCCTCAAGCAACGTTCCAAAGTGTTTAAGGATAATTCGCCTGGTCCTTTCATGATAAAAGGGGATTTTCCCAATACAAACCTATGAGAAAAAGGAAAGGAAATTGGATCATGGACATTAATTCATGTCGGCAGAAGAGTCGATACATGTCATATTCTGTCACTTTGACTGAAGAATTACATCTCCTGTTGTTTGAAGCCAACTGCATGGATTTTTTACGATGTCTCTTGTTTCTCAGCAGTTAGATTGGCATCAATCCACTGGCTAAGGTTTAAACTTAGGAGTTGTTTCTCCTTGTATGTGAAGTAAAAGGAGATGTTGATTGAAATAAACTTCTGTCAGAATAGAAGTTGGACTTCTTAGTTGGAAAGGGAGTTGAACTTTAGTTGGAGGAAGACTCTACATATAGAGAGTTCTCATAAATGTGTTAACTGGTTCAACAACTTTGGGGACATGGGAGAGAATTTGTGAAAAGCTTTTGTGAGAAAGTATGTAAGGGTTATGAGAAGGGCTGGGTAATTCTCTGGTTTCTTCTTCTGTTTGAGAGGGGTGTTGAGAGTTGATAACAGTATGTAATATTAAAACATTCTCAGTTTGTGGAACTCGGATCTCCTAACCAATGGATGTCAAAAATCACCGAATCACATAAATCTTTTGTTTTCTATGTATGCTTGCTCTTTTCAACATTTACTGCATTTAGTCGTAATTTATTTCAGCCCAGTTCTCACCACACGTGGTACCAGAGCTGTTTCTGTGATACAACAATTGGTATCAGAGCTTTTGTGTTTGGGAGGAAGAAGATCGATGAGCAAAAGGTTTCTCTGCAGGTGAGTTCTTTGGTTTTATTCAACTTAAAAAGAAAAAAAGAAAAAAATGATTATTCTAGATTGACTGTTACAACCATATAATGGTATTGATAGAGCCGTATGATGATGATAGCACCGTATAGCTATAAGGTAAAACCATAATTTTACATGCATGGGGTCTAAGTAAAAGCACTGTATGGTTGTAAGGGCGCACATTTTGATAGTTGATCTATTAGAAGCAAATGGTCGTAAAATAAAACTGCACAGCAGTCACTGATCCATATTCACGATGGCAGAAAAGGTTGAAGATCGTCCCAGTGCAATAAGGCCTAAACAAGGCATTGAGAGGATTGAGGATGTTCCACTACGCCAAAACAAATTCCAGAGGTAGGTTGGGAATACAGAGTTAAGAACAATCAGCCAAATTTTGTTATGGAGAAGATTCAACGTTGGAATTATGGGAGATGTTAGAGAAGCTCTACATAGAAAAGAACTTGACCAAAAAGCTATACTCAATCTCAAAGAGAGTTGTATGCCTTAAAGATGGTTGAAGGAAAGACTCACTTAGAACACATAAATGTATTCAACATATCTTAGATCAACTATACAATGTTGATGTCAAGTTGTCAAGATGGAGGAAGAAGATAAGGCCTAATTGCTTCCTACCTCACTTCCAGATTTGTTGAGCACATAGTAACTACATTCCTATGACGAAAAGATATGGTGGAGCTAGAAGAAGTCACAATAGCACTCCTATCAAATGAGACTAGGATGATCCCTATCTTAAGGGAGCACAAGACCAATGGTTGACAGCTCATGAAAATCAAAGGTAAAGGTTATTAGAGAATGGATTAACAAAATAAAGGTTTAAATCCATGTATAAAGCAAATGGCAGGTTGCAATGCCTACATTGCAAGGAGCATCGCTACTATTGAAGGGATTGTCAGCAACATGCTGAGAAGAATGGTAATGGCTCTTTCGATGAAACATCTTTAGTGGCAGTGGAACAAAATGAGGCAGAATACAATAGAGATATCTCTTAAACAAAGCAATTAACTGTCTCTCCTAAAACCCTAAGGTGATAGTAGAGGGATGAGTTAATTTACTCATTATATTTCAACACTCCTGGACAACACCTATCCTGTGTGGAGAAACCTTTGGAAACTGTGCATCCCGTCCAAGGTCTCCTCTTTCCTTTGGATGGGTTTGAAAGGCAGCCTCCCCACTATTGATGTTTTGCAGCATCGTGGCTTAATCTTGCCGAATGCTTGTCCTATGTGCCTCCATGATGCAGAAAGTATTAAGCACCTCTTCCTACATTGTCCTTTTGCTTATGAGGTCTAGACTATTTTCTTTAGAGAGATTGGGTTATCCTGGGTCTTCCCCATAGGACTGGACATGTTTCTATTGTCCTGGGATATTTGGAGGATACCCAAGAAAGGTCGTACCATTTCGAGATTGGTGTGTCCAGCTGTGTGATGAGCAATGGTTGGAATGAAACCAAAGAGTTTTTGAAGGTTATTGTGAGTTGGCTTTTCGTGTCTATTCTAAGGCCAAAGACCTAGCTTGTTTTTGGGGGATAAAGTGTCACCGTTTGGGGAATTATTCTGTGACGAATATCAAAGAGGGTTGGGGAACTCTTTTCTTATGTAACTAATCTCTTGTAGTTGTGGCTTCTTTTGGGATTTCTCATCCCTTTTCTTCAATGAAAATTTCTCTTATCAAAAAAAAAAAAAAGGAGGGACACTCCTAGACAATTAATGCGGGGGAACTAGGTGTGGGGCCAGGGAGAATATTTACTTCCACGGGGCGATTTGAACTCACAACCTAAAACCTGCTCTAATAGCATCTTAAATATAGCAATTAACCGTCTCTCCTAAAACCCTGAGGTGATAGGAGAGGGATTTGTTAATTTACTCATTATATTTCAAGAATATCCTCAAAATCTCCACATGTATTGATATTACTTCTTATGAGTCGATATTAGATTCTGGATATTCTATTCATCATTGCTATAGGAAAGAATATTTTGATAAGTTCCAACTTCCAAGAGAAGAAGAAGGGTGATGCCTCCTTGGATGATGGCTTTATTTGTGAAATAGCCAGTGTTGGGAGAGATTCGCACTTTGGGTGGTGTGATATATGTCTCAAATATGTAAAAGAATCTGAATATCATTTGGCCAATTGATGAAGACATTAGAGTCAAATGGGGCCCACACATGGCCTTGGCAGGGTGCACACGAGAGAGCACATGGAAGACAAGTGCTTGGATCATAAGAGGAGTTTATGTTGCTGATTTTAGTCTATTAGAGTAGTTTTATTGTCTTAGTTAATAGTTTATGAAGTATTAGTGTTTAGGACATGACGGGGATTAGAATTAATGTTTTTGGGTTTATTTGATAGCGTATATTATTTTTAAATAAGTGCTGGTTGACCACGATGTTAGAGGCCACGATTTAGCCAAATTTTAGCCTTTGTTCTTTTTAGAAAGTTCTCTTAAGAAGTCCTAAGGAAGAGTTTTAGTTCCTATATTAGGAAAGTTACTTATTTTCAGGTTTTTTCTAATTTGAAATTGTAAGGGAAAGAGAAGAGAAATCATGGGCTTTATAAGGAGTTTCCCCTCTTTGTTTTCTGAATGAAAGAATATGAATAAAATCTGGTTTTTCTTCTCTCACACGAGTGGAATTCTCTACTTCAAGATTTTGGTGCCAAACTTGAAACCCTAGTTGGTGATTTCTAGGGCTGTGAAGGTAGGTGAATAGTTTACAAGGAACTTCTCTTCTCTATCTTTTCTTTTTTTTTTTTCCTTCTTCTCCTTTATTTTTTGTTGTTGCTAGCTGCCAATCTTGAAAACCCTAATCATCTTCCCACTTTTCCTTATTGTTTCACCACAAAACCTTAATCTCCACCTTCCGACCCAATCGGCCAGGCCTCCTAATACCCCTTTCCATTGACTTTCCTCCATTGAAAACAATCCCCATTAAACTACATCATCTGTGCCAATCCCCCTCCCTGATTTCCCTAATTGATTCCATTAAAAAAGCCCTAAAACAGCAAACCCCAACCCTGCTGTTATCTCTTTATAGTTTTCCCTTTAATTTTCTTCAAGGACACTTATATCTTGTTTGATTCAGACCCTGCTGTTATGCGGACATTAGAGCAAGGTGGGGTCCACGCATGAAGACACACAAGAAGCGTGGAGAGATACATGGATATACATCAGGAAGGCTTTTATTTAGTTTTGAGTCCTTAATAGAGTTTTTTACTTTGTTATTTCATATTTTATTAAGTATTATAGTTGGGACATGGGGGGCATTCTAGTTTTTGTTTTTGGGTAAATTTGTAAACAGCTTTTATAAGAAAATTTTGGGCTGGATGACCACTCTACTTGAGCCACACGATTTGAGTCTTATATTAGGTATTTAAAGAGTAATTTTTTAGACTTTAGAATAGCTTGGTTTCTATTTTAGGCAAGTTCTATTTTATTCAAAATTTTGAGTTATACAATGGTGTTTTCTCAACCAATTTGTGGCCTATAAGAATCCCTCTCCCTTTCTTTCTTTTTTTTTTTTTTTTTTCAATGAAGATTATTAAATTTTATGGGTTTTCTCTCTTCTACACGAGTGGGGTTCTTCTTCTTCTTTTCCAAGCTTTTGATACCAAGCTTAGAGGCCATAGATGGTGATGTGCAAGGTAATGTGAGTTGGTGATTTCAACCAGGTATCTATTTATCTTATTCTTTCTTTCTCTCAACTTTCTTTTTTCTTTTCTTCTTCTAAATCTTCTTCTTTATTTTCCGGTTATACCTCCATTAAAGCTTGCTGTCCAAACCTGGAACCTTCTTTAAATCCACATCAATTTTCTCCATCTAAATTAAACAACACCACTAATTCCTTCCTAACCAGTTGGTCACTCCTTGAACCCATACCTGTTTTTTTTTAAAAACCCATCACTACAACCTATTCTTTTGTTGTCCAGATTTTCCAGCAATCCATTTTTTGTGATATCTTCAATTTTCCACAAGAAAATCACATAATCCATCATGTGGTTACCTTCAAAAAAAATTTCTCTAGTGTTTTGCATAACAAAAATTCAAAACCCATATCTTTATATACCTGCGGCCAGGATTCTACCATGGGTTTTATGCTCTTCTAAAGAAAACCCAAACCCAATCCAATTGGTTATGCATAAACTACCTCTTTGTTGTTTGTTATGTCTTGTGTAACACCACTACCCTTCCTCACCTTACACTTACATGGGAATGAACCCTTTTGTCTAAAGCTTGAAGAAATCACCAATTACCTTTGGGTTACTGTGCTGTGTGGATATATTTGCACTCTAAATGTTTGAATTAATGCTTGAAAGCATGTCCCTATAGGGATTGATATTTTTTTGAGTGCTGCATCAAATTTTGGGTATTCTTTGGATTGTACTGCATCATAATGATCTCAGGCAGCACTTTTAACCTCTAGTAAACTATTAGTCCGGCAACTTAGACTGCATTGAAGTAGTGTCTTGCAAAGCAGGAAATAGAGCCAAAGATACTATTAAATAAAGGAGGCAATGCTGAAGATACTAGGTGTCCCAAGCTGTCGGATATAGGTTAACGGAGGTATGCTCAGTTATGAAATATAGGATTGAAACAGTGGCCTGCAATAGCAAGGCCTAAGATTCTAACCCAGCAAGGTATCTTGTGCTAAGATTAAGCCTAACACAGGTTGTTCTGGGAACCCAACAGAATCTGGACAGAAGTGATTAAGAATGGAAATCTTGCAACAGAGACATATTAGGTTGTGTGTGATACTTCTGGGCTATAAAACAATAGCTTATTGAATGCTGTTGGGACTGAAATCAGATGTATTACGATCAGGATTCGTCTTCCAAACAAAGAACCCCAGATAACAAGACCATTGCAAATATCTGTATTAACCAGATCTAAATTCTTCTAGAGATCAATGAACTAATCATGGGATACCAAAAGTCCTCAAAATACAACCACTTGACCACAACTTCAGCTGATCACACTATAAAGAAGAGAGTTCCTTGGTAGAATACATGGTCCAATAAGTCTGTACCATATCCGATCAGTAAGTGTGAAAGCATCCACACAGCACATATCTCTTTCAGTGAAACCTTTAAACCACACTAATCTATAGTCTAGTTTCTGTAGCTTTCTGTAATAAATTATAAAAAATCACCACCCTACAGTGTCCTTTAATAGAAAATAGAGGCTTCAGAGTAGCACCACCTTATAACTTAAATAAAAGATTCTCTGGAGATTTATATGCAGTATTGACAACTCCCATAGCACCACAAGTACGATATACAGCACCACAAATATGAATTTGATGAAGAATATTATTCAGATTTCAGAAGACCCAGAGATATCAAGTTTATCAACCACTCCTCAGTCTAATTTAGTCATGCAGCAAAAAAATTATCTCCCGGTACTATTGGAACTGCTGATTAACCAACCTTTGTTAATGAAGGCACATACTAATGATCCAATGACCCCACCAAAATTGATGCATTACAAAAGCTCTGATACCAAAATTTATGCTGCACAATGGAGATGATACCAAAGTTGATGTGGAATGATAGCCAAGAATCTCAATAAAACCCAATATATGTAGTGGAAACAAGAATAAGGTTAAAGAACCAAGAATTTAACTTTAAGCACATTTTAAGTAATCAGGATTTAACGAAAATAGAAGAAGAAACTTTATTAAAGGGATTTAGAAGGATTGAAACAATAAAAGATTGAGAATCCAAAATTACTAAAATACCCTTAGTCGTGTGTCAGAAAATTATAAAATTTGGCAGGGTGATTCTGACATATGTGAGGATTATGTGTAACAAATTTCAGTTTATTCTCATGTGTCAGAAAATTATAAAATTTGGCAGGGTGATTCTGACATATGTGAGGAGTATGTATAACAAATTTCAGTTTATTCTGAGATTTCTAGTTATAGGAAATTAAATAAAAACTAATGTTACACACAATTCAAGAACCCAAAAAAATGGAGAAATGTAAAGAACCAGAGAGAGAAAAAGAAGAAAGAAGAAAAGAAGGAAAACGAAGAAGAAGAAGAAGAAGAAGAAGAAGAAAAAGGAGGAGAAATATAGAGAATAGATAGAAGTACCTGTGTGTGGGTAATCACTTACCCTACAAGCCCTTTGCTGAACCTTTACTGTTTTGGTATCAGTGCCAGGTTCTCAGTTGGCTCTATTCCAGTTGGGGTCCTTCCTTGGGCTCTTTAAACCACTTAATTCAGTCTCAAGTCCTTCCCTATTCTGTTGTGTGTGTCTCTAATACATACCTGGATTATTTTTTAGTGTGTGATTAAATAGAAGAAGGGAAGAAAGTGGTACACTTGCTGGATTTTCTGTCCAGCCTACCGAGTGGAGTGTGTGTGGGGCTGATTCACACTGCTATAGGTGTTATTCTATACACTTGAGTTGCTGATTGAGAAGTCCCTCCATAATACTAGTGCTGTCTGTATTACATAATACAGTGTGCTACTGCTGATGTGTTCTGCAGTGTGTATACCATAGACTCACACACATTACATTGGTCCTATTCAACTTGAAAGACTGAATTTGAAAGCCCATACTGGATATCTAATGTGCTGGAAAGTTTGTACATCTATACAACTTGTGGAATGGTCTAAATTGGCAACTGTAAGGTGGCTTGGTTGTTTACTGCTGTGCACCTCTTCTTTGATGAACAATGTTTGTTTGGAAGAAGTATCTCTGTTGTTATTACTATCTACAGAAGTGCTGGCCACGAGAAAGTATCGAAGGTATACTTGATACACTGGATGTTGCTTAACTCCATTACAGGTATACAACTATATCTGTGATTCTATGTATTACTTCCAGCCTCTTAAATTGTCCCAAGACAGCTTGTATGACCCTTATCCTTGGGCCTAATCACCTCCATATTTATTTACATGTGCTACTAACCTTAGATAACCTGCAGACTAGCAAAACTAGCTCTATTTAGCTTTATTATTCCAGCCCATAATCTGCCCCTATGCTATATGGTGTGTGATACATATTGGTCTTCCACATGTTATTGAATGAGTGATTATAGGGTATTCTGGATAGGTATAAGTGTCGGTTTCAAGATCATGGTAAGGAATATTTGAATGCTGAAGCTAAATTGCATAAGGTCCAATGTGAGATTGATGACTTGGAGTGGGATAAAAATCATGGTTATTACATCAATGCCAACTTTCTATTTGTCCTATGAGAACGGAGGTTATTCATGATAGGATTATCGAGCTTGATGTGTAAAATAAAAGGAGTCAGCAAAGGGCTTGTAGGGTATGTGATTACCCACACACTGGTACTTCTATCTATTCTCTATCTTTCTCCTTCTTCCTTCTTTTATTTCTATTTGCTGCTTTGGTTCTCTGCAACTTCCATCTTCAAAGCACCATCAAACTAATCCTAATCCCTTCATCCAAACTAATTGGTCCTACCTTTATCCTTTCCTCTTTGTGTTTCTATCCCGAATTTTAGCCCGTAATTCCAAAAGTATGTGGGACATACTGATTACAGATCCCTTGCTGTTTTCTGTTTGGAAATCTGAAATCTCATCAGATCTCTTTCCTGTGACAACAGTCTTTGAAACCCTGGTTTGTTTTATCTCAAGCCCTTAATTCAGCCTTTGTTTTGAGCCTTACCAGCCTCTGTTAACCCTTCTTTGATCAGTCTTTAAACCCTAAGCTCCCTGAAGAGTAGACCTTGTTTTATTCTCTGATAGCACCTTATTAACCCTTTTATCAGTCCTATATTATCCTTGTTTTGACCCCGGCATAGCCTCAGAACAGCTTCTATTTTCTCTATGATATCCTGCTGTTACCTCTTCCAGATCAGCCCTATAATATTTAAATACTTGCTGTTAGGACTTTCAGATCAGTCCATCTACCACTTGTTTGATCAAATTCCTTGGTGATATCTGGACCTCTAGAACAGACCTTGTTGGGACCCTTTTTTATGAACCTAACTAGTCCGTAAATCAGTTTCTGTAATAGCCTGATTACTGCACAGATTTGGCCATGAGTTGGACATAAATTTGATCTTACCTGGAACCCTTTAAAGTCCCTGTTTTGAACCTCTAACAGTACATAATTTAACCCATAAATGTGTATGTTAAATTGATTAATCGAGTAATGTTGTGGTCCTATATTTGAAAAAACCATCCAAGTCTATATTTTGTAGCAGAGCTTCTTGTGCTGCATCAATTTTGTATCAAAGCTTTTGTACTATCAATTTTGGTATCGCATCAAAAAATCTTATTGTAATTAATGGGATGGAGAAAACACTGTCATAACTACAAAAAATGCTGAAAAGAAAATTCACAATTCCCAAAAAAATAGAGTTCTTTCAGCCATATGACATGACATCAGCAAGTTCTGTCTTCACAACTCTTAATGGTCTGAAACAGTTTGGTCTTCCTTAATCAAATCTGCTCTGCTACCAAGTAAAAAATAAACCTAGTTTGTAGAAGAAAGAAGAAGAAGAAGAGGAGGAGGAGAGAGAGAAACATAGGAGAGAAAGAAAGCTGATTTGGGAAATGAGGGAATGACCAAAACGTGTGGTCTCTCAGCTTTTATTATAATATAAATATAAATTTTACTGAAATGCCCTCACTTATAATTTGGTATTATGTAAATGATATGGGTACTGATATTGGTCACAGGCCTTACATTTTAGGTCCATTACAACACATGACTTTGAGAGATTGCAGAAAAAAAAAAATGAAAAGGTATAACTACTATATGCATATAGACAAGCTCCCATAATTTTATTGTTCAATTTTCCATTGACATGGAAATGATGGTGGCCTATCCACAGTGGGAACAACTAATTTCCCGATGGGAATCCTCCAGTCATTGTTTTTGTTGTTGTGTTGTCCTTCAAGTATGGCACAATGTACTTATTCACATCACTATCTGAAATCACAAGATGATCTCCTGGCACACTAAAGTATTTAACCTTTCCAGCTTTTTCCAAGGTTTTCAAACCAATCCAGTCTTCCTTGTAGAGTGGTGTCTGCATGAACCAAAAATATGGTGTCAAATCACATGATGCTACTTGAAGAAGGAAAAGCAATGGCAATAAAATGCGAGATGATCAGAGGTGTCTCACTTCTAATCCTACATGGGCAAACATTGAAAATTTTTGCTAGCTACATATAAGCGCAAGGATGTGGTACTTATGTCAGGTGTGGGATAAGGGTAGATCATAATTTATAACTCCTGTAATTTTCTTCTAATTCATTGCTCAATATTATCTTTTTGTATCCCCCAGAAAGAAAAGGTGGTTGTTAACTTTTTATAACAGCATATGTGCTACTTTATTATGACGGACTTTATTTAATGGAAAGAATTCTACTGGAATCACATGGCACATTGAAAGTATAATAAGCAAGGAGAATTAGGCTTTTGAGCATAGACTTTTATCACTCAAAAAACTAATTTTATGAAATTTGAGACGTTTTTTTTGGGTGTAATCAAGATTTATACCACTAAAAACACAAGTGATTTCTAACGAGGTATTCCATGATACTCCCGGAACTATTTTTTCTTCATAATAGCAAAGTGTCTTTAAGCTAGATGGCCATGAGGTAGAAGTGCATTAAGGGTATTTGTGTCTCATTTGTATTGTACTCATACCGTATACATAATGTATATGGTATATTAGTCGTATATACATATAAATAAAAGTCTAACGTGTTGTTAGAGAGATGAACTCTTATACACGATTCTTCTCAACTCTCTCTCTCTCTCTTTTCTCTTCTTTCTCTCTTTCTTGCTTACATCCAAACCATAACCTGATCACACCAAATATTCCAAATTGGTATCATAGCTAAAGGAGTCTTGATCCAAGACCAAGTGACGACGAAAAGCGGCGAAGAACACTACTAACGTCAGTAGGCCGTAGGCTGACATCAGCAGTGCCATACAACGTTAGATCCCAAAAGGTTAGGGTTTCTATTCAGAATGATTTATCATGAATATTGATTATTTTTTCTGAATTTTTTGATGATTAGATGCATGTTTTTCGAGCAGTTTTTTTATTTATTTAAATAAATACTTCCATATTTGAAAAAACTGATCGATTTGATTAGGTTGGGAAATTTTTTGGGGGTTGTTTGGAAGTGGATGGGCTGTTTTTAACTAGGGAACCATTCAAAATTTGTTTGGAGTGATTAGGAGAAGGATCGAAGTGTCTGTGAGATTTTTCATTCACCCCTCTTGACGTCTGACATTGATTTTTATCTTTTTTGGTGATTTTTTAATCCGAAAAAATACTTTTATATTTCGGATGATGTTGAAACCTGGTTTGATACTTCTTGGTGCTTGTTTAAGTATGTTGAGTGTATTGATTGGCCTTTCGAAGGTGTTCCGGTGCTAATTTGGGTTCCTAGACCCATCATTGAAGACTGTCCAGCCTTGTATTATGTGGTGCGTGATATTATAGGCTGTTCTGACCTGTGTTTGTGTGTCGGAGTGACCCTACAGGCAGTGTAAACCTGTATTTAGGTGATAGTCAATGGAATAGTACTTGTTGGGTGGCTGTGTTGGGTTTTGTTGGAGGTAATGATTTAAGAAAAATGTCTGAAGAAAGTGAAACTTCTAATCCTTCAGGGAGTGTTGATACTAGTAGTGGCAGCAATGTTTCTGAAGTCCTTAATGCATTGATTATAGTAGTACGGTTCGATGGGACAAACTATTTGGCCTGGTCTCAGTTAACACTTTTCTATATTAGTGGCAATGATAAAGAAGCATATATACTTGATGAGATGATTATTCCAAGTGTTACTGATCCGAAGTGCCGAAAGTGGAAAACTGAGAACGACATAGTCATGTCTTGGCTTCTACACTCTATAAAGCCAAAGATAAGTCATCACTGTTTGTTTCTTAAGATTGTAAAACAAATTTGGAATTCAGTTGTCGAAACCTATTAAAAAATGGGTAATACTGCAAATGTGTATGAACTAAAACAAAGTATCTCTTAGTTACGACAAGGAAATCTTCCCTTAACAGCATACTATTATTCTCTCAAAGAAATGTGGTAGGAGATGGATCAGTACCTTACATTCAGGCCTAAATGTAAGGAAGATATTATTGCTTGTGCTTGACATGTTGAGGAGTTTTGGATTTATGAGCTGTTGGCTAGTCTGAATTCAAAGTATGAATAATTGCGAGTTATCATTCTTGGCAAAGATCTCCTCCCATCCCTAAATGAAGTGTTTGCTTATTTCAACCATGAAGAAGAGAGACGACGTATGATGACTCAACCCTCTCAGGTAGAGAGATCAACCTTGGTTTCCTCTTCCCAGAGAGGTGGTCGTGGGGGCAGTGGCCATGGTTGAGGTAATAGATTTGGCAGTGTGGACCCATGCCTAACTCCCCAAGTGTGTTCCCACGAGAGAACAGTGTTCCTCCTAAAGGGGGGTGTTGAAGTATATGAATTTATGTGTATCTTAGCACCTTAAGGTTTTGGGAGAGTTGGTTAATTCACTGTCAACACATGATACTCCAGGACTTATTATTTCTTCATCGTAGTAAATGGTCTTTTAGCTACATGCTCTGATGAAGCTACATGTTAAGACAATTCTGTGGACAGTTGAGCTGATGGGCCACCCTCCAATAAAACACCTAGATGTTCCTAACTATGTTACATGGGGATGGCAATGGCGCAACTGGGGAATTGCATTTTGAACTTGAAAGTGATGTTTTAGATAGATGCCTATCCTATTTTGAGTGTTACTGAATTGTTAATGAAGTCCTGGCAGATGCTCCACACACAAGTCTACTCTATCGACTAGTGTCAGTGAGTTTCTTTAGTTATGTCAAATAAAAGAGATAACCAGGTTGTTGGATAGTCACAAATTCATGAGCATTGACTGTCGTATAGCTCCACTTTAATCCCATCGTTAAAAACACAAAACAACTTCAGTCATTGACCAAGTAATGGAAATCTCCCTGATCATAACATAAGCCAAGTTCTACTTAAAAACTCAGCTGCTCAATTGCTGGCAAAGCAACTCTACCTCATCGCAGACCATAAACATCTCATCTTCACCTAGCTTTAAGATATGAAAAGGAAAGGTTACCTGTTGTGGAAGCCAAGCTGGGGTAAAGGACCCATCTAGATAGTATCCAAACCAGGCTGTCTCAGGAGGTACTAAAATCTGGTCGCGCTCACACTGATGAGACATAGGAAGATACAAGGATAAAATATCAGAAGGCAGAAACTGTTCCACTAAATTTCAGTTGCAAAGGAAGATTAGTTAGACACTAAGTTGGCACGAGATGACAGAAACAAAATAAAGCACTTTGAACTTACCATGATAAGCACCAAATTCTGCAAGCTAGTGAATCTGCTCTTGTAAGTGGCATTCCTCTGAGTAGGGCGTTCATTGTTTAGTTTTGGGAGATACATACATCCTTGTAAATAGTCAGGAATATCCTAGAAAAAGGAAAGATATTTTCATGCTTAGCTTATACACAAAGAATGTGGTAGTTAATATTTTTTTCCTGCAGGTTGCTGAAGGGAAGCAAGTATCTGTTGAGGGGCAACAAACACATGTGAGCATTATATAAATCTGCACACTAATACACTAACATATATTCACCTGTATAAAAGAAATATTTTTTTTGATACATATTATATAAAAGAATATATTATGTAGCAGTACTACATTTAGATGATAGAAATGGAGCAATACAATAATATTTCAACAAATTTGAGTTATGAATTGTTCAATCCTGAAACTACAGCCAACAGAAATGAATAGCTAATTAATCCTATTAACAATGGTAAGAAAGATCTAACATCCAATCCTAAAATATTGACATCATAAAGCCTCTGAAACAATTAGGAGATCAACCTGGCATAACAAATCATGATTTCGGAGAACAGCTTGTCTAAACATCTCATAAACCTAGTAAAGCAATTACTCACTGTTGGAATTTTAAGATAACCACTCGGAGCCAAGTGAGCCTGCAATTGCATTGGATCGAAGTTAATTTTCAATGGTATTAAGCCTAATTACAGATAACATAATGAGAACAAAATAAGGTGGTTAGTGTCAATAAGGAAATAACTTGTCAAGTAGGAGGGAGTTAAGAGTACTACAGCAATCTCAAATGCTAAGAGTAATGTCATGTTATATAAAGATTGAACAGAGATGAGAACCTGGAAAAAGCTGGAGTATATCACTGTCTGGACTACGACGTCTAGGAGAATACATAAGATTCCAGACTGCAAAGGTAGGAAGCATCTTTAACAATCGAACTATATGTGGAGGTTAGTCCAAAATATGTTTTGAATAAAAATCTTCAAGTTCTTATGGATATCTAATTTACAACTTAATTCATAAAAGGCTATCACTTGTAAATCCACATTTAACCAGAATTTTTACAAGCATCTACTAAAACTTACCTTACTACACATGATATGCCGCATAAAGGAAAACATAAGGTACTCCTTGGTAGACTGTATGGACAACCTATAGTTGCATAGTGGTAAAACTTCACAATGGTAAACTTCATATACATGCAGGGGGTGAAAAACACCAGTCAATTTTGGGCCACCTAGAGGATCTCCTTGGCCATGAAGCCATGTATAATGAACTGAACCCCGTAACATGATACTGTCTCCAATTAGCAGAAAAGGAATGAAAAAGAAAGAGAAATGGTTTAAAAGAAATAGGATAGATCAGATGATTAGGATCATCCAGTTACACCAATTTTTGTCTGGGACTCTTGGACATCATTCCGTGGAATCACCAAATGTAGATGCTACCACCAGGCATTCTGCAATTGGTACTGCTATGGCATTTGTAGACTACATTTACAGTATACTTGATTGGCACTATAGATTTCCTTGTATACAAGTTTTGGAAGTGTATTTATGTTATCAAAGGGACTTGGGAAGGTTTACGGGCGTTAAATGAGGGAAGATGATGCTGAAATAGGTATCATTCTGGAAAGTTAGCTATTAGTCATGATTGCTCATTGCTATTTACATATCCAGTGGTATTTTAGAAATCCTTGTTTGTGTGTTAATACATCAGAAAGCTGCCCTTTCTGTTAATTTGCAGCATCTTCCTTTGTCTGAGCTAACACTTCTCCTCCCTTGGATCCATCAGTAGTAAGTAGAAAGCTGCCATCCACTGTGGGGTAGTTAACTATGTCTTCTCTTTTCTTCTTTTAGATATAAAGACATTTCCCATGAAGTTGGTTAATTATCACATATTGCAAGTAAAATAAACAATCAAATAAGATATTTTCTACATACTATGGAGACTGTTAACGTTTTATCTTTCCATTGCTGCTGTGTCTGTTTAAAGCTTGAACCAAAGTTTTAAAATCTTAGTTTGAGCTGACTTTCGGTTTAAAGTTTAGCTTAAACCAAAATTCTTAAAATGGGTTCCTACATATTTTTTTGGTCCTCCTTTGGGTCCAAAAGCAGTAACTACACATGCAGCAAAAATGGTGAAAAGGCCAATAGAGCACTTACTCCACAAAGAGGTATAGAGGCAGTACCAGCATGGGGACCTGCTAGTGAAACAAAATTCTTAACCTGTTTCATAGATGGAAAAGGAAAATAATTTCTGTCAAATTAAATTTTACTCTCAAAGAAAAGAAATGGCAGAATGTATTTGAAAGTTACTAATGAAGAATGCACTGAAAAGAAAAGCCACAACTATTCCCAAGTCACAGATAAAAGATTTATACTCAATTCAGCATATCCATAGATATCTTCCGAATAAGACAATCCTGATTTACATTCAGTCATTAACAATGTGTATTGAATATGAGAAGTAAAAGAATTCCTACACGGACTGGTGATGGATCTTTTGTAATATAACATGGACAAATATGTCAATGTTAGACATAGAAAACCCCTACTTATCTGAAATGCTGACATGTGCTATTGTTGCTGTTATATGATAGTGTTGAAAGATATTGTATACTCATGACAAAGGCTAGGGAGTAGCTGTCAATTCCTCCCAGATTAACCCTACTAGTGATTGTTAAGCTTGAGCAGACATTTGTGCTCTTCATTTCAGGAACTCAATAGTAAGGCTAAAAACCAAAGTTTCTTTGAGTATCACTCAGTGTTGAGGGATATTTATCTATAGATTCTTTACTTGGCATATACAAAGACTGAGGATGGTTGATGTGGTGGTATGGTCATGGCTTGAGAAATTTCAATCTTTGTGGAAGCCAAGACCAAGGTTTTCAAGGAAACCCAAGTGATCTACATGCTATCCATAGGATTTGTCTTTAATTTTACTATTTTTTTTTAATGTTTTTGGACGGTTTTCTTGGTGAATTTAATGTAATAAGGTTATATGAGCCATGAGAGGGGGTTAAGATTAAATTAGAGAAGTTTAGGAGTGTTTTAGGATTTTAAAATATTTTTTAGGGTGTTTTTTTTGGTTGACCGTACGAGGGGTATTTTGGTCTAATTTCTTTTTTTATATTATAAATAGGTCTTAAGACCTCTTGTACAACCAGTTGGAAGAAAATAAAATTTTGAAGACTTGTCTTGGAGCTATATAACTGGTTATCTTCTCCTACCTCTCACGTTGGTGAATTCTCTCTCCACACTTTCTCTCTCTAACTTATTCTTTTCTCTTTCTTGCTCTTTCTCCCTCACGTCACCTCTTCTCTTCCATAATCTTTATTTTATTTTATTTTCTAAATAAATCTGCTCATTCTTCTTCTTTTTACATATCTTTTCATTCCTTACTCTTCAATATTTTCATTCCATCTTATTTTTTATTTTATTTTATACATTCTTTTCTTACTTTTCTATACTATAGAAAATTTCCAGCAACATTAATTTTCAATTTTTTTTTTAATTCAGCCATCCATTCATCAATTCCTTTCATACATAACCTCACCATATTAATCCCAACCTTTCCACATTATTTTTCCCAATTTTTATCTTCAATTACCATCTTTCTTGAAATTTTGAGGTTTTTGAATAATTTCTTGAAATTTACAACATCTTTAATAATCAAGTGTTGAAATATATTTAGTATATTAACTCATCCCTCTTCTATCACCTTAGGGTTTTAGGAGAGACGGCTAATTGTTTTATTTAAGATGGCATTGGAACATGTTTTAACCATCTCTCCTAAAACCTTAAGGTTATAGAAGAGGGATGAGTTAATATAATTAATAGACTTCAACACCCCCCCTCTCAGGAGGAACACTGTTCTCTCCTTGGAAACTCTTGGGGAACCAGGTGCGAACCCACAAGACAAGTACACACGTGTAATACTACGTCAGGGATCACTGCCACAGAGATTCAAACTCGCAACCAGACTTAGCTCTGATACCATGTTAACTGTGAATTAACCAACTCTCCCAAAACTTTAACATGGTATTCACTGTTAACATGGTATCAGAGCCAAGTCTGGTCGCGAGTTCGAATCTCTATGGAAGTGATCTCTGACGTGTTGAAATATAACAAGTATATTAACTCTGCCCTCTCCTACAACTTTAGGGTTTTAGGAGAGACGGTTAATTGCTTAATTTAAGATGGTATCAAAGCAGGTTTTAGGTCACGAGTTCAAATCTCTCTGGCTCTTTGTGCACATAGATGCATGTTCTAAGGACTCACACCTAGCTCCCCTACGTTCATTGTCCTGGAGTATCCCTCCTGAGGAGGAGTGATGAAATATGTTAAGTATATCACCTTAACGTCTCCTATAACCTTAATGATTTAGGAGAGATGGTTAATTGTTTTAATTTAAGATGGTGTCAGAGTCAACACCACATCTTGAGTTTGAGTCACAAAGGGGGCGACCTGTGGAGAGGGCTACCTAAGCCAGAGTGAAAGCCATCACAAAAAGGTGGAAAGGGCTACCTGACCAGAGTGAAAGCCGCCACAGGTGGAAAGGGTTACCTAGATGAGAGCCAGAGTGAGTGTTGTCACAGAGTGGGCCATTGGGATGTCGACTGTAGAGTGTGGTATACTGTTACGATCCCAAAGGTTAAGAACCTAGCTTAATGTGTTTCCATAAGTCCTAGGGTTTTTGACGTATTGGTTAGGTTCATAACAATTGGTATCAGAGCAGGTTTTAGGTCGCGAGTTCAAATATCACCGTGGATGCAATTATTCTCCTAGGCTCTCTGTGCATATGTATGCACCTTCTCAGGACTCGCACCTATCTCCCTGTGTTCATTGTCCAGGAGTGTCCTCCTAAGGAGGGGTGTTGAAATATATTAAGTATATTAACTCTGACCTCTCCCATCACCTTAGGGTTTTAGGAGAGACAGTTAATTGCTTTATCTAAGATCTTAAATTAAGGAATTAACCGTCTCTTCTAAAACCCTAAGGTTGTAGGAGAAGGTAGAGTTAATATACTTATTATATTTCAACACTACCCCTTAGGAGGGACACTCCTGGACAATTAACACGGGGGAACTAGGTGCGAGGCCCGGGAGAATATTTGCGTCCATTGGGGGATTTGAACTCACAACCTAAAACTTGCTCTGATACCATGTTAAATAATGTAATTGACCGTCTCTCCTAAAACCCTAAGGTGATATGAGAGGTTAGAGGCAATTAATTAGCTCTCCTAAAACCCTAAGGTTCTAGGAGAGGTTAGAGGTAATATACTTAACATAGTTCAACATGACATAGTATTGCACGTGTGTATATGCCATGTGGACTCGCACCTGGTTCCCCAAGTGTTTCCAAGGAGAGAACAGTGTTCCTCCTAAGAGGGGGGGTGTTGAAGTATATTAATTTGTGTATCTCCTAACACCTCAAGGTTTTGGGAGTGTTGATTAATTCACTGTTAACATCAAGAACCATTCTTTAGGCTTTGTTCTTAATTGATTATTGTATGAATCTTGTTTACCTAGACATCCTACATCAAATTGGTATCAAAGCTTAAGGTTTCCAATTAATTCCATTCTAGTTGGGATCCTTTCTAATCAAAAGCGTAATTGATTTCTTCCCTATCTCTTAAATTGTGCACACTATTATCACAAGTATTTAGGATTCCTTCAAAAGTGCTTAAAATTAATTTAGGGCCTTTCAAATGGGTTTCAAATTAATTTAGGATCTGCCCTAAATTCTTTTAAGCAACTCCAATCTATTCTCCATTCATTTTAGGTACCTTTCTAAAGGGTCTGGATCTCTGCAAGGGCTAACTTTCCATTCATTTAGGGTCACCCTAAAGCCTTTGAAAGGGTTTACATAACCCTAATCTATTTGAGCAAACCCTAAAACCCTTTTGACAACTTTAGAGACTTTTCCAAAAACCCTAAAATTTTCTTGAAAGCCTAATCAGTCATGGGTATCAGTAACAATGATTTGTCAGCTGAGGTAAAAAAAAAAACAGATGTGCGAAATGGAGCCTGTAAATGTAGATCTGATAAATCGAATGGACAAACTGAAGGCATTAGTGACACATTTGATTGGTACAATTGAGGGTTTGTGTGTGGATATTCAGGGAATGAAAAAGGGAAAAGAGCAGGTTTAGATTGGGGAATCGTCACAGCAGGTTTTGACTCCTAAGTAGCATACCCACCATTACTCAGGAGGATTCTTTATTCCATCATCAACAGGGTGATTCTCCTAGGCGAGAGCACATGCACAAATTTATTTTGATGAATCACATGCACAGATTTTTGTCACTTCCCTTCAGATCTTTGTAGGATTCAGATTGACTTATGAGGTTGGATGTATCAGATTTCCAAGGGAACCGAGATCCGGATGCTTATCTAAATTGGGTACAAAGTGTGGAGTTTCACTTTAGGTGGCATGATGTGCTTGAGAGACGTAGATTACAGTTTGTTGAAGCTAAATTAAAGGGAATAACTCTTATATGGTAATAACAGTACAATGAGAGTTATGCCAAAGCCAACTTGGGAATTTTGTCTACATGGGAAGAATTAAAGACGGCAATGAACAAGAGATTCAAACCTCAGGATTTAAAAAAAAGAGCCCACATCCAAGTTACTCAATTAAAGTAAGGAACATCATCGATTGAGGATATATCAACAAGTTCCAACACCTTGCTACGCGAGTGGGTATTAATTAGAATGATGAGATTTTTGTCTTATTATTTAGGCAAGGATTATAACTGCACATTTTCCGATGGCTTAGCTACCATTATTACACCAATGTGGATTATACTATTTGAGTTGCTTTTTAGATAGATGAGGATCTATAGTTGCATCAAATGAAAAATCTTATTATGCAAGCTAGGACTTCACCAACTAGATCATCTCGCCAGATATCATAGAGGCTCAGAGGGTTCTATATCAAAATTCAAGGGTGATCAGTGCTTTACCTACAAGGGTTATGGGCATCACAAGTCCCAATATCTTAACAAATTCATGGGCTGAAGCCAACGGATGATGACGAGTTGGAAGATGAAATTTATGAGCCTACTGAAGAGATGATTGTTGAAGTTGAAGCGATAGAAGAAAGGAAGGCGAGACAAAGAGCAGCCAAGGGTGTCGCCGGATTGATTTGTCTCTTGTTGACCTTGTAGATAGAGGGGCCAATGAACTTGAAGCCAGAGAAGAAGCATACCACTTACCCATGACAACTTGCTTCACATAATGGACTCGGGATTCTTGGATTTCCACCTTAATTCAACGGGGTTGAGTTTTCCAAGAGAGGGAGAGTTGATGTGATTGCATTATCATGGCTTGAGAAATTTTAACCTTTGTAGAAGCTAAGACCAAGGTTTTCAAGGAAACTCAAGTGATACATGCTGTCTACAGGATTTGTCTTTAATTTTACTATTTTCTTAATGTTTTGGGAGGGTTTTCTTGGTGGATTTAATTTAATAAGACTATATGAGCCATTGAAGAGGATTAATATTAAATTAAAGAAGTTTATGAGTGTTTTAAGATTTTTAAAGATTTTTTAGGGATTTTTTTGGCTGACTGTATAGGGAGGGGTATTTTGGTTCAATTTGATCTAATTTCATTTTTATATTATAAATAGGTCCTAAGACCTCTTGTATGACCAGTTTTGAAGAAGATAACATTTTGAAGACTTGTCTTAGAGCCGTACGGCTGGTTCTTTTCTCATACCTCTCATGTTGGTGAATTCTCTCTTTGTAATTTTTTTTTTCTCTTTCTTGCTCTTTCTCCCTCACGTCACCTTTTCTCTTCCATATTCTTTCTTTTATTTTAATTTTTGAAGAAATCTTCTCATTATTCTTCTTTTAATCTTTTTACATATCTTTTCATTCCTTACTCTTCAATCTTTTCATTCCATCTTATTTATTTTATATTTTATATATTATATATTCTTCTCTTACTTTTCTGTGTTACAGAAAATTTCCAGCAACATTAATTTTTAAATTATTTTTAATTCATCCATTCATTCATTGATTCCTTTCATACATAACCTCACCATATTAATCACAACCTTTCCACATTTTTTCCCCAATATTTATCTTCAATTTCCATCTTTTTTGAAAATTTGAGTCCCTTGAATTATTTCTTGAAATTTACTGCATTCTTTAATAATCAAGAACCATTCCTTAGGCTTTGTTCTTAATTGATTATTGTAGAAATCTTATTTGCCTAGATATCCTACATCAATGGTGTTTTCCATTATCCCTTTCAGCTCAAGCGAAAGTACCTGCTAAATTGTTAAACCAGACAAAAATTTCATTTAGAGAAGCAATTTGAATAATTATATCATAGGTTGTTTTATTCTTAGTGGAGCTAGTAATTGTAAAATCGCTGATAACGATTGTGTTTAATTACATGAGAAGGCTTGATTGAGACTTGAGAGAGAGTGAGAGGAGTGCCTTATTTTATTGTCATATTTTAGCATGAGCATATTAGTTAGTTAGCGTCACTTCTCATGATCACGATCTTAGTTTCTTTTCAAGATCACATTCTGAGAATGGACCACGATCTAATATTGGGATTTTTGGCATGATCTTACATTGGCCCAAAATGCAATCTTGATTTGGAGATTGCATACCAAACGGATTGGATCTGATCTCAGATCTCAATCTAGGGTTACATAGCATCTGAAGTTACATCCAATAGAAAGCCATAACGAAAACATGAGTTCCAAGATGCAAAAAAGAAAAATGCTTCAGTTATTCATAGAATAATTTGAATGATGAACAGGGTAAGTCAGAGAAACTCACAGGAGGCCCACCTTCACAAAACTCAACAACCCCTCGAGCAATTAAATTGCCCTGCAGAACAGAACAACAATTAAGGTTCTCAATATCATTATGTTTGAGCTACCTTAGCATCACAGCAAGAAAGAAATTCTTAACTAAGAATTGAGAAACCAATAGGATGGAAACAATAAAAGATTGAAATGAAGATCCATTACATGGTCAACACAAGTTAGAAGGATTATAACTTTATTTACATGGTGAAAATTCTGCTATATAAAAGATCCTGGCTTGCTTAGTTTGTAAATATTCTTGACTGTTTATAACACAGGCTTGGTTTAAAACCTGTTTCTCTATTGTTCTAAGGAAGCATATACATTATGCCATCCTCATTGACATTCAAGATAACTTGTCAAGAAAGGTTGAACATAATGGCATATGAAAATTTACCTTTGATGGCAGGTTGTGGGAAAAGAGTTAATCAGCAGGAGTTTGTAAGACACAAACTAGTTTTTTTTTTTGGGAAACGACTCAGATTATAGTCACTCAAGTTAATTTATCAGATTCTTCTTTTTAATCTTAGACATATTGAAAAGAAAGGAAAGATATATCAAAGAAGTTGAAGCAGCAAGCCCTGGTGATGCAGGAAAAAAAAAGAGGAAACTACAGCAAGGAATGGAAAATCTTGGAATGCACAAGGTGTCTCTAACTGCACCTCTAGTCAAGGAGTCAGTTATTTCATTAGCCTCTTCTTAGAAATGTCTAAAAAATATCATACTGATTTGATCTCTCTCTCATCCCTCCCTCTCTCTCTCATCAGTGATCTCCATGAGATACCAGGTATAATTCCATTTATCAAGAAGTTGCAAACTAAATTGAATTAGTGTCAAGGCTTCCAACTCTCTCTTTCTCTGTCTCACTAGTGATTTCCATGGGTTAACACTGGTATAATTTCATTTATCAAGAAGTTGCAAACAAAAGTGAACAGTTTCAATGCTTCAACTATTGTCTCCTTCTCCCAATTCATAACTCCAATTAGACCATTGCCTCATCTCATGAACACCATCTCTTGCCAAATTTACCAGCCTTTCTTTTCAACAAGCCATTACCATTGGGCAAAGAAAAAAAATTTAAGTTTGCGTTTTTGACATAATTGTCGGTTCTGATTTGATGATTCATTAGTGTTCAACACAGATACAGAGGTATGGAGAAGTCACATCATTTGTGGCTCTCCCACACAGACTAGAGTCATTGCATTCATGAGATGAAGTGATGCTGAATCTAAAAAAGAAAACAGGTTTAATGTTTGTTATATCCCCTCTCTCACTCCTTTTCTCTCCTATCTTTTCTTTAATTTACTTAATATATAAAACTATAAATCAAACTTTATGGAGCAACTGCTAGTAAACAAGAGGATCTAGTATTTGAAATGTAGTGAACTTGGGAAGTTGGATGGTTTGTTTTTCTTTCAAGAACATTGGACTGACCAAGAGAAGTGGGACAAGAACGTTGATTTGAAATAACTAGCTCAACTCATCCAAATAACACATAACCTTTAAAGTTGAGGAAGAATCATGAGAAGGGCTTTCCTTGGTGAAGCCTTAATAAAGTAATGAGATGCAACAAATCATAAACTATATCCAAACATAGATATGTCATAGACAGGCAATGCTGAATGCTAACATGAATGTTGGTCCATTCATTCTGAACATTTGAGAGGAAACGTAAATATCTTTGGATAAAATCCTTGTTTTTTATTTTTTTTGATAAATAAAATCTAAACAGAATTGATGTGGCTATAATGCATTACATACTAGAAGTACAAAACAGAATTGATCCATCCAACCTGGGAACGTCCAACAATGTTGTAACCATCTCTCAGTTCTTTCATTCCTTTCACCTGTAAATCCAACAATGAACTTGTAAGGACAATGTTTTAAACTTCCAAGTGCCAAGACCAGCAATATAAACACATAACCCAAACAGCTTCACCACCTTAGCACAAAGAATCTCTGTCTGCAAACATGTGAGATGGTTTAAGTTAGAATTATATGACTAATAAAACATCATAAACGATAAGCCTTTACATTTTTCCTTAATGTAGGTCTCACCTGTTTCTGAAGTGGCATAAACCAGGAATCCCATGCTCCATTACCAATTTCTCTGCAGGGAGACAAAGAAAATAGGAAAGATTTTTTTTTGAAAAATAAACAAGAATGTATGAACATGTTTTCCTACAAAACAAAGAAGGGAAAGAAAGATAAATAGCCAGAAGAGGAGGGATTCTATATTTTGTGACAATGGTGGCAAAATCTTGAGGAAGGCTTTCGTCCGCTTCCCTTAAAAACGCTAACCTCCGCAGGGTGTCAGGGGTCAGACACATCAGTGCCAAAAAGTGATTTACACTTTTTTTTTTGTGTGTGTGTGTGTGTGG
>JAOXJP010106156.1:0-14245 GCA_025762735.1 Platanus orientalis | reverse complement strand
CTAGAAGGACTAGAGCCTAGATGAAGCCAAAATTGACCTGGGTGGAGGTAGTAAAGAGGGACATGGCAGCTTGTAATTTAACAAAAGATAAGGCCCTAAACAGAGCGGAATGGCAGGACAGGATTCGTGTAGCCGACCCCAAATAGTTGGGATAAGGCTGTTTGTCATTGTTGTTGTTGTTGTATATTGTGCTGAACCGGGTTGTGTGTGATACTAATTGCTACCTTGTTGTCATAATATAGGCTCATTGGGTATTGAGTGGGAAAACCCAATTCAATCAACAAACCTTGAAGTGATAACAGTCCATGAGCCATCAATCTAAGTTCAGTTTTGGCACTTGACCTCCCTACTATTGGTCACTTTTTGCTTCTCTAGGTGGCTAGATTTCCCCCAACAAAAGTGTAATAACCTAATGTGGATCTCCTGTTTAACATTGGTCCTGCCATCTCATCATTTGTGTATGCTTCAATTCTGAGGTCATTTCTTTTGCCATACAAGAGGCCTTTCAGGGCTTTTCTTCTGATATCTAAGAACTCTATAGACTGCTTCTAGGTTCATATTGGTAGGAGCATGTATGAATTGACTTATAACCCCAGCAACAAATGTGATTTTAGGCTTGTTGGGGAGAGGTCAACTTTTCTACTAGCCTTTGATACCTTCCCACATCAATTAGTCGATCTTCATCATCTCAGGGTCTTTGATTAGGTTCAATTGGAGTGTCACATGGTCTACACCCGACCATACCAATCTCATGCAAAATGTTGAGAAACATATTTCATTTGAGACAAGAAAAATGCTTTTATTGGATTGAGTTACCTCTATCTCAAGAAAGTATCTCAATTAGCCTAAGTCTTTGATTTTGAACTCTATGCCCAGATAGGCCTTCAAACTCTCCACCTCACAAGGGTCATTGCTTGCAGCAATAATGTCATTAACATGGACTATGAGGGTTGTAGTGCAACCATTCTGATGCTTGACAAATAGGGTGTGATCTACTTGGCTTTGTCTATATTCATTCTTTATAATTGCATTACATAATATCTCAAACCATGCCCTATGTGACTGCTTTAACCCATGCAATGCTTTCTTCAAATGTCACACTTTTCCTTTGGTTGCATAGAATTGAAAACCAGGAGGTGGTCTCATATAAACCTCCTATTCTAAATGCCGATGAAGAAATGTATTCTTTAGGTCTAACGGGGACTATAGCTATCGATGATTTACAATGAGGGATATGAGAACTCTTATGAATTCATCTTAGCCAATGGAGAGAACGTTTCTTGGTAGTCAACTCCATATGTTTGGGTATAACCCTTTGCCATTAGTCTGGCTTTATACCTTTCAAATGTTCCATCCGGTCTCACCTTTACAATGACGATTCACTTACATCCATTGGCTTTTTGTCTCTAGGGAGATCAACAAATGTGCAATTCTTTTATAATGCCTTCATCTATTCCACCATTACCTTCATTTAGGTTGAGAGAGCTTTAGACACACTGCAAGGAATCGGTATAGAAGACAAAAAAATAGCAAAAACACTATATTATGGTGAGAGGGAATTATAAGAGACATAATTAGCAATGGGTGTTGCATACAAGTGCAAATTCCCATCCTGATTGCAATAAGAAAGTGAGAAGGATGAAGAGGATTGGGAAGATTCTCTTTTTTAGATGGAATAAAAGATGCTACTTGGAGAAGCGCATGTGGACCTTCCAGTGTTGCTTTCATTTGTCTTGAATACACCTAAAGTTTTTTGTCCTCTTACTATCTTCACTGACTTCCTTCTCACCATCAACTTTACTAAACTTGTTGCCACCTTTAAAGGAATATGAGGGAATAGGCAAAGGAAGAGAAGACACCACTTTACCAACATGCTTCCCCTGAGGAGTCTTCCAAAAGGAGAAGAAAGGATCTAACTAAAGAAAAAAGAAGTCACATCATATATTCAAAGTGCTTATGGGTCAAAGGTTGGTAACACTTCTACCATTTTTGGATTGGAGCAATACACTTAAGGGCCTTGGGATCTAGCTTGGACTTGATAAACTTAGGAATGCGATCAAAACAAATGCAACCAAGGACTCTTAAGAGGAATGGAGAATAATGTGGAGCTACTAAATAGAATCTTAAAAGGAGATTTAAAGCCAAGCACTCAAGAGAGCATACGATTCATATGGTAGCCCACAGTTTGCAGAGAATCAGACAAAATACTTTTGGAACATAGATGGTGAGAAACAGGGCACAAGTGATCTTCCGGAGATGGTGATTTTTTTTTTCCTGCTACACCATTCTATTTGGGAGTTCCCAAACTTGTGGTTTGGTGAATGATACCAACTTAGAAAGATAGGATGGAAAAAAAAAAAACACTCGACAAGTATTCACCACCATTATTAGAATGGAGAATTTTGATCTTTGTGTTGGATTAGTTTTCAACAATTTTATGAAGGGATTAAAAGATTAAAAAAAAAACGTTTGGATTTTAGCAAATAGTCATATGTAGTAAGAGAATATTCTTTAACAAAAATGACTATCGGAAGCCAAATAAAGAAACCACATGGGCTGGCCTAACACATTAAAGTGGACTACTAAAAAAGGCATGGTACTCTAACTAGAATTGATAGGATACATGGTTCACCAACGTCTTTCATACTCATACATCTCACAATGAAGGTTTGAAATCATCAAGAAAGTGAACAAAGTGGGAATAACTCTCTTTAATAGAGGAAATGTGATGCAGAACGGCCAACCACTTGCTCTAAAAGCTCAAACTAATAGAGGGAGACGAATTAATCCATTTGTCTTATAGCCCATGTTAGGTTAGGCCCTCAGTTGAACCATCCTTCGTGGATCTCACCTCACATGGGTTCCGTCTCACATGGGTCGCCCCACCCCGAGTGTGTCCCCGTTTCACACATGCTACCCCACTCAATCTAGTTTGAAAATACCCCTACATTAATCACCCCTGGTGAGGAGTTTTGAATATGAGACCTTATTTGATACCACTTTGATGTAGGATAACCAACTACGTACTCTAAAAACTCAAGCTGATAGAGGGAAGATCATCAATCCCTTAATCTTATATCCCGAGCTAAGCTAGGCCCTCAGCCGAACTCTCTTTCGTGGGCCCCACCTTACATAGGTCTTGCCTCACACGAGTCGCCTGTTTCCCACGAGTTGCCCTATCCTGAATGTGCCCGTCTCACACAAATTGCCCCACTCGAGCATGGTGTGAAAATGCCCTAGCATTAATCACCCCTGGTGAGGAGTTTCAAACACGAAACTTCCTGCTTTGATACCTCTTTAATGCAAGACAACCAACCACTTACTTTAAAAGCTTAAATTGATGGAGGTAGCTAATCAATCCCTTTATCATATAGCCTAAGCTAGGCTAGGTCCTCGGCCGAACCCTCCGTAGGCCTCACTCACATGGGTCCTGCCTCACATGAGCCACCCGTCTCGCACGAGTCACTCCACCCCGAGTGTGCCCCCTTCTCACATAGGTTATCCCACTTGAGTTTGGTGTGAAAATGATGATTGGCCAAATTTGGAATGCCACTAATATAGCTACACTCTTTAGATAGCAATGGGGTCACAATCTAATGATGGTAACTGTTGAAATGATGTGGTAGCATGTGGAGGATTGGAAGGCTATAGATCCCTTGATCCTTACAGTCTTTACCAATTATCCTTCTCATCTGCAAGTCTTGAAAGGTATAGTAAGATGGAATAACGTGACATTGCAGGTTGTTAATGTAATATGTATTTGTAAGTTGTCAATTCCATTCCACAATGTAAAAAATACATGCATATAGTGGTTCAAGTATGTAGTCTTACATGCATGCAATTATAATTGTAAATCATGAGTCATAATTCTAAGTTTGGGAAAAAAGGTTAAAAGGCATACTATACAAAACCGGATGAGGAAAGAACACAGAGACAAGAGACATTGAAGCTACAAGTGAAGATTGTAAGAATGTCTCAAGCTTCAAAGCAAGGTACCTCAAGAAGCCTGCCTCACACTTCAATGATAATTTAACTCCAAAGGTTGGTTAGTAAGTGATCATGGGAATGACTAAGGTCTATGAGCCTAAGTGGATCATAGAGACCTTCCCCATGAACCTTAGGTGGATACTCAGAGGTTGCCTTGAAGAATCGGGTCATAAAAATAAAAATATATTGAACTGACAGGTTTAATCGATTGAAAGTGGCTCGATCGATCTAACTATATGGGTCTTGGAGTTGAGAACCATTCGATCGATTGAAAGGCCTTTGATTGATTGACTAGAATGAGGTTCTGGCTGAGAACCATTTGATCGATTAAAGTTCATTTGATCGACCAAAACCTGCTCGATTGATCGAACAATCTAGATCAGGAAAAATCTTTCCAGAGTGAACTTACAACGACTAGTTTTTTTACCATTGGAAAAAGATGTTGGAGACCTAAGTTTGGTTTTTGATGCTCCATAAAGTTAGAGGTCCTCCCAACATCTTAAGAGAGACCATTCATGAGAAAAGAACAAATATTGGAAAATCCTTGAATCTTTGAGAGACAACCACTGTAAACGATCTTGAAGTCCCAAATCCTGGTACATCTGACTTAAGGTCATGAGACTTAGCTTTCCCTACCTAAATTACACATATTGGAAAGCCTGGAGAGCATTCATGATTGTTAAATCAACCGAGGAAGTTCTCTCCATTGATTTGAGCGTAATTGGCATATCTACCTTCAAGAGGTTTGAGCATCAATTGGAAAATCATTACACACACATGGAAGTGTCCATCAGAGTCACTAGACACTCGAGCACCCATCAGTCACTGGGTGTGGAATTGTGTACAAAAGTGTCTATCAGAATCGTTGGGTGTGGTCTTGCAAGGTGGTTGGAGGATTGCTGAACTTGTAAGTGAATTAAGTTTTGGTTGGTTTCTTGTAATAAGTTGTATGCGGTAATCTATTAATAAAAAATCAACACAACTCAAGGAAGAGCTTTTTGAGAGTGGAGTAAGGACCGGAGGATTGCCGAACCACTATATATACTTGTGTAGTTGTGATTGTGTGCTTCACCTACTTGTGTTGTACTGTTTATTGCATATCTAGCTCATATATTGCTTTTTGAATTAGTTCATGGGGTTGTGCTAAATTAGTTAGAACTAAATTATAGTAAAAATAGGATCTTAAGTTGGACAAGCTAAATAAATAAAATTAGAAAAGTAGATCATATTCATCCACCTCTAGGAACATTCGGATATAGAAGCCTTGGGGAAAGTTCACAGTTCAAGGTCTTGGTGAGATGACTAACAGATGACAAATTCAAAGCAAAGTTTGGAACATGAAGTATTAAGAAAAGAAGCATATTGGGTGGGAAAAAAAATGAATTTGTACCAACTACTGAAGAAAAAGATTCATCTGCTCTTCTCATGTTGTCTTTTTCAAAACACATGCGATATAAGGAGAAAAAAGTAACTGTATTAGTTATGTGATCTGAAGCATCATGAGTGACTGGGTGTGGGAGCCAAGGCATTATGGGAAGAAGTTGAAATGGCATAGTAAACATAGGATACGTAGATGTAGTAGTCTGAGGTTCTAATTGTGCCATGAGTCTCTGTAGAGATTCCATGTCTATTTGAGTGAGTCTGGTTGGCTAGCATTCAACATGCTTGACCTCTGCTCAAATGCAGTGCCACTCATAGTTATCAAGCCTCACTACTTCCAATTGCAAAAATCACCACAAATGATTTTTCTTCAAGTCTATAACCAGCCCACAGAAAGCAGCCACAGGACTAGACAGTCCTATCCCAACAATGCACATGTTAGTATCTCACAGCCCAAAAAACTTAAACCACACCAACCAAGGATTGATCCATAGTAATGGAAGACTAATACTGTAGCAAATAACATTAAAATACAGCACCTGCCCTCAGTCATCACGGCTTGGATTATGTGCAAATGAATTTTGTGAGAACCATGAAAACGGCGCCAAAGGGGCTGATGCATCAGCACTGAAAAGTGATTTACACTTTTTGGGGGGTGCTTATCACTTTTCGGCGCTGATGTGTCTGCACCCTGGTGCCATTTTCACGGTTCTCATGAAATTCATTCTCACCTAATTTTTCCCCTGCTCACACTGATCAGTGAGTTCCAGACTATGTTCTGCATAAATCTGTTGGGCAGCACTAAAAATTTCACCAAGTATTTGATCTGCCTCTAATTTGGATAAGTTGTTTCATTAGCACTCCATGGTCCGACACCTCACTGTTCTATAGTTATACAACCCCCAAAGGACATTCAAGATATGGAAAAAACTTGACTAATCTTTACAAACCTGACAACCATCACCACTTGCAACCATACACAGCTAGACGAACATCATTGAGCATCACACAAGTCATACAAAGGTTAGTTCACAGAGACTCCATAGTCCAATGACAAGCTGTTCTCGGGTTACATAACCTTTAAATCACCTGTACCATGTGAAAATTGAATATCTTTTACCAACATCTCAAACACTAACTACTATTACCCAAACAGCTAGAATACCATCACCTAACATTACACGCTGCATAAATCTAAGCACAGAGACAGCTGTAATCGAGGTATGTACAATAGACTTGAGTTTTAAGGAGGATGGTAAACATACCACCCTAGAGAAACCACTCTGAAAAGCTCAATCCTTCTCTGATTTGCATGAAACTTGTTTTTATAGATCCCTGGTATTGTAGTGGATCATGATCTACTTTCTAAATGCATAAAAAAACCTCCAAACTTGCACACCAAATGATCGATTGAAATATGAGATTTTAGAATTTTTCACTAAATCCTTTTCAAAACATTTGTCGTCCAAAAATATGAGAAAATAGCAAAAAACTCTTAAATCATGCTTCACTGAAATCTAGAAATTTCAACTTGTGTCATTGTAGCTATCATATCAGTATAGTCTGCTGATGTCAGCGAATGATTATGGATGCTTTGTGTTCTTCCAGTGTTCTCGAGTTCTGTGCCAAGCTGGAATTGTTGATGGATACTTAGTTGATCTAGATCTAGGGTTTTTGGGGTTTAGAGCAAGAAGAAGAAGATAAGAAGAAGAAGAAGAGGAGACTCTTCAAATAAATAAATAAAGGAAGAAGAGGAGAGGGAAACTACATATGAGGAAAAAATGTATGGAGAGATTGTACTCTCTCACACACACTTTTTTTGTACTCTTTGGAACTGTAGAAATATAAGAGATATACTTGGTATTTACAAGTATACTCTTATACATGAGAAATACCACAAATACCCTTTTGTCACATGCTATCTCCCACTACCAAAGATGCAACAATCGTGTCTTGGTTGCTCCACAACCAGATATTAGCGGTAGCTACCTCTTCTTGTCCACAGCAAAGGAGATATTGGATGCAATGAAGCAAACATCTTCTAAAGTGGTGGTTATAGATCGTGCGTATGAGCTACACCAAAGTGTTTGGCAGTTGGAACTAGGATAAGGTCGTTGTATTATCATTATACTCTTTGTTGTTTGTGGGAAGAAATTTGATCATTATCAGACTTTCCAAGCGAATTTCCCTGAGGATGCTGCTGGTTATAGAAAATTAGTTGAGGAAAATAGTGTTTGAATTGCTTGCTGGTTTGATTTCAAAGTATGAACAGGGCTGGATACAAATCTTGGGTAAGGAGCTTCTAATATGGACATGGAAGACCATGTGGAGCCCACATGCTTCTTGATGGGGTCCACATGAGAAGACACATGAAGGAACATCATTGTCACATTATTTAAAGTCAAAGTTGTTGATTAGATTCTTTATTTGAGTTGGATTATGTTAATAGTCCTATTGTCATTAAGTGTTTTAAGTTTTAATCCTATTGCTTACTTTTAGCCCAAGTTTTCTTAGGTCAAAACTTGTCTTTTTGGCTTGATTTTGGTGCTATTTGTATGGTTATTCAGTTACCTTTCCATTGAGACCAAGATTTTGAGAATCCGATGGGATTTAGAGAAGTTATGGCCAAAATATTAAGGGGATATCAGCTAGTGATGAAAATGAGTTTTAGAAGTCTTAGTTTCTAAAATTAGACAGTTTTTTTAGAAGTGTTTCTTTTTATGATTTAGAAAGTTTATTTCTTATGTTTTAGAGAGTTTCTTTTTATGTTTTTAGAAGGTGAATTGTAAGGAAACTAAAGGGTTGCTCTTTGGCTATAAAAGGAAGCCTCTCTTATTGTTTTGATTATGCTATGATGAATAAAATTTTCTGGGTTTTTTCTCAATGAGTGAAACTTTTCTCTTTCAAGTTCTTGTGCCTAACTTGAAAACCAAGGATGGTGATATCCAAGGGATTTGTGAGGTAGGTGATTATCCACACCAAGTACAGTCTTTTTTTTTTTTCTTTCTTCTTCTTCTTCTTTCCTTCTCTTCATCTTTTTTTATGCTGGTTGTATTCAGTTTTCTGAGATAAAAGAGCTTATGCGCTACAATTTTGGTATCAAAGCTTGTGTACTGCATCAATTTTGGTATCAGAGATTGTGTGTTGCATCAGCTTTTCTCGTCTCTCATGGAGATATATGCCTATTTACATTGAGAGGAGCAACATCATAGTGCCATGCTCCAACCACCTTGGTGCAGGACAGCTTAGGGGGCTGTTGGTTCCTGTGGATGTGGGCCCAAAATCAACTGAAACAACTTAGGTTAAAGAAAAATCAACAACAGAATTCTGGAAAATCTGGGCACCAAGGGAAAATGACCAAAATACCCCTGAAAAATCAAAATGGGACGAAAATTTGCAGGCCTATAGATGAATGCTAGGGGAACAACTCACAAAATTTCAGGTCAATCTGATATATAAAATATATGCTTTACTAGGCTGTTTCAGAAAATTCAGCAACAAGAATTAGAAGGGATAGGTTAGGGTTGACAGAAAATTCACCAAGAAAGAGGGGAATCAAGAGTGTAGGGATTTAGATACTTAGCTTATGGGGGCAGAACCCTACAAAGAAACCACCCGAAAGCTCTTCCCTAGCTGGGGTGATTTGAGCAGAAATCTGTCTAGAAAGTTTCTTCAGAACAGGGACTACTGCAGTCTTGAAACCCTGTAGATATTAATCTCAAAATGTGAAAAGTCCAGCACTTGATAATGATATCATTCGTCTATGGTAGTAGTAGCATAGAAAGACCAAGAGTCATAAGAGAGTAAAGAGATGAAGGAGAAGATGAAGAACAGGTATAAGAAGAAGAGGACCAATCGACACCAATCAATTGGGCTCTAGGGCACTAACCACTTGAGAAAGAATCACAGCAACAATCAAGAAACTAAAGAGAATTTTATTTCATTCTTTTTTGCTCCAATGCAAGTTGTTTACTCCCTTGTAAGCTTCAAAACAGAAAACTTTAGAAACCCCCAAAAAATAGCAACTCCTAACTTAATAGAAAGGCTACTAAATCCTAAAACTTCTAAAAGCTACCCCTTAGAGAGGCTGTCGTACAGCTCTATGTGGGCCCCCTTGCTTGCCTAAATCTTCTAAGAGCGAGCCCCTCCTCCCCCCCCCCCCCAAGCAAGCTGTCAACCAGCCATATATCCCCCTTAAAATTTCCCAAAATATCACTGGCTAAAAAGCCTTGTTACATAAAAAAAACCCAGAAATTAAAAAGTCCTAAACTACCCATGGCCTTTGGACCTTATTACAAATAAACCCCGTATCCTAAAATTCTAAAATTTTACTTGCATGGGCTTCTGAATCTAGCCCTTTTGTGGGGTGAGACGTAAAGAAGCCTCTTAACATTGGCTGCATCACACCTACATTATAGAGACCAGCCTTGGTACCTAATTCACAACGAGGTGGCTGAGGTGGTGACCGTGCTAGAGGAGGTGATAGATAAGGGACTATTGGTGATTATAGAGATAAGCTGAAATGAGAATATTGTGGGTGCACGAGATACACCAAGGAAACATGCTGGGGCATGCAATGTTGTCCACAATAAAGGGGTGCTTGTGGTGGTAGTAGAGGAGGTGGGCGATTTGGTTGTAGTGGTTTCGATGCTTATTCACTAGTTGTATTCATGAGTTCATCCTTGTCTTCAGCACCTATATTGGTTCCTATTGTTGATAGTTTGAGCCTTTGTGAAGAAGTTGAGGCATTCAGACGCTTCATGGCTTAGTCACGGCTCAACTTGAGGCATTTATTACTGTATCTACTTCTTCATTTGCCTACTCAGGTAGTTCAACTTCAGCCTTCAGTGCCTCAGGATTATTGATTAAGGGGAATCGAATCATTTACTGATGTATTCTCCTTTTCTTTTTATTGTAATTGTTTTGGTAGAGATTAAAAGTCAAAATTCATGAAGGTCTTACTCTTTTGTTGCTGTTAAGGATAGTTTATGTTCCACACACTTTATGCCATTGTCTTTTGTCCTTCAAAAGTGCCTAGCTATACTCTAAATCTCTTTTTTGTATGTAATATCACCAAATCATGGAATTGTAATTGGCCAAATCATACTGTCACGGCTATTTTGTTTTCATTATGCATAATTGTATGGCGCTCTAACCATCATTTGGCCACGGCTAGTCTTATACCATCCGAGCCCTTCTTTGACGCACCAATGTGCCCTCGACAATGTTCTAACAAGGAAACTAGTCATCTTGATCATTACGCATCAAACCCTCCTTGATCAACCCACAAGTTCTTACATTACGTTCTCATAACACTTATTCTACTTGTAGGTCGAATTGCACTATCATGAACACCCGATCAAATCAATCATCTTAGAAGCCATTCATTATGCCGTTGAAGAGCATCTCAAATCGCCATAAAGCTTTGTTTACTCTACCAAGTACCACTGAAGGCCCAACATGCCTACTAATACATTCATTGGGTTGCCACCCAAGCTATTAAGCCCATTATCACGCATAGTACCCATCGCAGGCACAACTACTCTCATGTAAGGTGTTGCTCTAAATGTTGCCAAACGTCTAAGTTATCCTTGTGAAGCATGTCAAGCTCGTGGGAGAGTTACACCTAGGTACAAGGGTCCTAGGATAGCCTAATCGGTCTAAGTCGTTTTGCCATTGTCACATATTACATGTTAATAGTTGGTGGCCACTAAAACCCCTTGCCTAAGCTAGATGCACATTGCCGCCTCATTACAACATCCCAAACATTGTCTCTAAAGATAACTTGACTCTCTTGGAAGACCATAGACTTCCCCTTTAGTGGCCTAGGCTCGCTCTCAACCACTATTGATGATCATGATTTCAAAGATTGGATCGGTGGACCGGATCGTCGAGACCCAAAACAAATCTAGAATCGAATCAGATCATGGATCGGCGATCCACGTGTGGATCGTTCGGTCCAAACCCGATCCAAAGCTAAAAGATACTTAAAAGTTTATAATATTCTTATAATGCTTTTTATGAAAAGTTTAAATGAAAAAACTCAATTTTAGGTATGTTAGATACATCATACATGAATAAACACTGTTACGAGCATGTATATTTATAAAGATCAAGATTGAACATTTCATAACCAAACATCCAATATGATTACTTCTTGTGCAAAAAAAACCAAACCATATACAATAACATATAAATAATGATGAACATAATTGTAAACATGTTAAGTGCATCATATATGTATGAACAAGTTTACGAGATTCGTATAAGTTCAAGAATGTAGTTTGCATAATCAAACATCCAATATGATTATATATATATATATATTGATGCATAAAAACTAAACTATGTACAAAATCTTATAAACAAAAATAAAAAAAATTAAATGATACATGATTAATTATTCTAGCCAGTGGGTTGGTGAAGTTTAATCCAACCTTTTATTATAGGGGCAACAATGGTCAGATTTATCGTTTGTTATGAGGTCATAGGGTTTATCTTTTATATGTTATTTCAAGACTTTTAAGAATATTTATAGAGAATCAGGTGAGAGTTTGTGCACTCTTGAAAAAACAAAAACTTAGATATAGGAAGGGGAATGAAAAACTATTTTTTTTAATGGATCAAATGATCCTTATAAGGGATCGGACGATACCAAGGGGATTGCAAGTTATAGCCTATGACTGTACCGGTCTGGTTCGATCCTGATCCAAATAAGACAATCCGAGATTTTGAAACCATGCTCTCAACTCATTCTTGTTTCTCCCTCGAGATTCTTTTGAACATAAGGCCACCTAATTCTAGCCGATATCCACATGTCTCCTTAAATAAAGCTTGATAATAGCCCACATTGTGATTCTCGAGGTTTCTTTTGTCTTCTATCCACTGGCCGTTCACCCACTAGCTTCTTAAAACTATTATTCTTGGATTAAATGCTTGCCTTTTTGTGAAAAAAATTAACATTGTTGTCCCCCTGCCACAACCAAGTAACCCGAGATTTCTGTCTCCAATTAATTTCCTCTATACACACCCAATCAATATACTCGTTTTTCTTTTTTTCTCTAAGATACTTTTCTAGATAGGACAAACCTGTATATTGCTCTTTCTTGTCCAGCTCCTCTATAATCTTTAAACAATCATTCTTTTGATTCTCTATTCTTCCAAACTTGCCTAGGTTCCACATCGTAAGGGCCTCCTTTAGAGCCTGAAGCTTTTGACAAAAAACAAAACTTGTGCCTGAAAACCGGAAGGACTCCCACCAAACCTTAACCTTCTCTTTGAAGCCAGGGTACTCCATCCACATGAGCTCGAACCTGAAAAGAAAAGAATCCTTTGAGTTGCTTTCGTTTTTTAGAAGAATTGGGAGATGGTTTGATGTAGTCTTCAGTAGGGCAATGATGTAGGATACCTTTTTAAAAGGACCTTAAAACAATTAGGGATAAGCTATAAATGTCATATAGAAATCAAGAGAACCAGAAGAAAGATGAAATCAAGAACTAAGAAAAGAGTGAGAAAGAAGACAAAGAAAACAATAAAATAAAATTAAAAACTGTAGAAATTAAAGAAAGAACTTAAGGAAACAAGAAATAAAGAAGACATGGAAGAAGAGAGAAGATAAGAGAGAGACATAGGGTAGAATGCTCACCTCATGTGAGGGGTTGGGAGAGCTTGGGATACCACCCACTTCAGCACACACGTGTTTTTCTTTTCAAATATTCATCTTCAATTGTCAAATTATGGGGGAGGGGTTGCCTTTAAATAGACTTACTAGACTTGACAAAGAGGACTATCCATGGTCCTCTAACTTCTTCTTCTTGACATGGTATGCTCCCGCATCAGGCAATCTGCCTGGCTTTGGTGAAATGGTCATCCCACTTAGAAGAGATAAAAAATAGTCCATCCCATTTAGAAGAGATAAAAAATGGTCCATCCTGCTCATAGCCAAGCTATCTTGATGATTAGACCAGGTGATTGATGCCTCTTCCAATGGGAGATCATTTAGGTGATGGGACTGAATGAAATTAGGAAACCTGCTCATGTGAGAGTTCAGCCCGCAACATCCCATTTTTTCTCTTATGAAGCGAATTATTTTGAAGTCACCGTCTATGTACTAGGGAGGTCCCAACCACTCTTGATGTTGTTGAGCTCATCCAAAAACTGTTGCCTCTTTGTCTAATCAGTGGGACCGTAAACCCCGTTACTAACCCACTCAAATGAATCTTCAAAAGAAATACATCGGCCTATTATTTTAGTGACCAGCCTCTACAAAATCATAGCCAAAGTTTTATTTTTGAGAATAAGAGGAGTGATGGAAAAGGTGGTTTCACAACGTCATGGTGCTTTTGTGATGGGGAGACAAATTATGGATGTGATTTTAATTGCCAATGAATGTGTTGATGGGAGGAAAAAAATATAAACAGCATGGGTTGGTGTGCAAAATTGACTTGGAGAAAGTCTATGATCATGTGAATTGGGACTTCCTTTGATGGGTGCTTAGAAAGAAATGTTTTGGAGTCAAATAGATTAGTTGGATTATGGGGTGTTTCGATAATCTGCATTTTTCAGTCATGTTTAATGGCTTATCAAAAGGATTTTTTAGTTCTTCCTGTGGATTGAAACGAGGTGACCCTTTATCATCATTCCTTTTTATGCTTATGGCTGATGCTTTTCGTGAACTCATGGTTAGAGCAAAATCCCTAAATCTCATTGAAGGGTTCCAGACCGGTAGTGATGGTTTTTCTATTTCCCATCTTCAATTTGCAGACAACACCATTTGCTTTATTAAAGCTGGTGAGACATAGGTGATTGATGAGTGTACGAAAGTGCACTCTAAATATCCTATTATTGGACTAATATGCTAAAATGTGAATAGAAATCA
>JAOXJP010106136.1:0-14246 GCA_025762735.1 Platanus orientalis | reverse complement strand
AAGCAAGCTAGCATGTCCATGGATGGAAAAATCTCATGGAAGCATCAAGTTTGCATGAATAGTTTGAATTCTTTGTACTAAGGAGATTTTAAATCAATGGCTTACTGAAATATATAGAAGAAGTTACCAAATAAATAAAATAAAATAAATATATAGAAGAAACTATATCATGGCTTCTAACTAATTTTTAAAATTTCAGGTATGTGGTTACTTTTTCTGGATTTATGGAGTGCATTTACCTTCATGCTCCCAATGAGCTACGCCTAGACAATGGGTTGAGTGATGTAATATCATTAAAGAATACCAAGTATGTCCATTTAACCCCTCTTGATGTCTTTGACTTGCTTTAACCAGAATTAGAAAAATATAAAAGATCTTATCTTTTGTCTTTGTAATACCTTTCTTGCTTATGCAGTTGGTCAGATTGTGTTTTGTGGAACCCTCATTTGCATATGGAATCATGCTATAGGGATTTTGTCTGTGTTGAAAATGCTAAGGTACTGATGCTTTCTCTATTGCTTCCAAAGTCAATTGTTTAGAATTTTTCCTCCATGATGAACACGGAGTTTTTGTGTTCATAATGTTGTTACCTTATATATGGTCTGCCTATCCATCAATCCAGACTGTCTTATCATTGATCAGCTCTCATTGGTTAAGAGTTTTAAATTTCCCTTTCTATTTTTGAAATTTTTGATTCATCATTGAGTATTCAAGAGGTAGAATGTTAGTTGATGAGTGGCTGGAGATGGCTCCAAATAAAAGGCTTGTGTTCTTTAGGCACCAATTACTTTCACTAATGTAACAAACCAGTAAACTGAATTATCCTTAGAAGTATAAATGGTTTGTATCCTCTCGGCAGATTGAAGAAGTCCATCTTCAACCTGAGTAGTCATGGATAGCAAAGCAACATCTTAGCATTAGCTGAAACAAAGCTGGCTTGGTAGCCATTCAGGGATTGGGTTGGGTCCCTTGGTCGGTTTGCCTTTGGGTTGATGCCTTGGCAAACCTGACCCCGGCCTCTAATGCATGCATACAGGTTAGTATATATTTGTCTTTGAATTGGTGCTTTATACTTTGGTGGTTTTATAGATGAGCAAACTGCATTGTATAATTCTTAGTTTTATGTGTTATTTTGCTTATTATCTATTATAGTTGTTATATTGGTTCTTTTTTGTGTCTTCTATATTTTATATGGGTTCTCACAGTGGTAAATTCATATAAGGGTTTTCAGATGGCAAAATCTATGTTCAAAGAATGGACAGATGAGAAGCACATTTTGTATCTCAATTTCATCGAGGAATTGTTTGTTAAACAGCTATATAATGGCAAATATCATTGTACAGACTTACTTGGTTGGAAACCAAAGAACGAAAAGCTTCTTAAGTTGAATACATCACAATAGTTGAATGCCAACACCCGTAGCTCCACTATTGAGATCTGAAACTTAATCCGTTCCCTGTGTTGAATAAATAGGTTTTCCGTTAAATCCGTTTGTGTTTTACTAAACTCTTCTTTATGTTCTACCTATTTTCTCATCTCTTTCTACTTCAAGGTTCTTCAAGATGGCTTTTGGCAGAAGAAAAGAGATCAACCACAACTGGACATTGCAGGTGAGTCTCATGTTTTTTTTTTACTCACACCTATTGAATAAGTATAAATAGAGAGAATTAGGCTTGTTCTCAACACTATTCTTAGATTATAGATTCTCTACTATTTTTTTTTTCACTCATCCTATCTTTATCAGAATTTCTCATCTTCAAATTCTTATATATTTATAAAAAAGAGTGAATTATATGTAGTAACACATTGTCACAGCCTTATCTAAAGCCAGTTTAATTGTTGTGTGCTGAGTTTACAAAAACAAAAACTACCCTACTTCTAGTAATGTATCACAGTAACAAAATGTGTGGGTGTAAAATGTAGGTGTGATTTAATTGTTAAAATTCAAATCTCAAAAATGGCTTTAGGTTTTTTGGTTTTTTTTTTTTTTTCTATTTAAACACACTTTAGACAACGTTTTAAAAGCGCTGTCTAAAGTACTATAGTTTTTTTTTTAATTTAGACATACTTTAGATAGTGCTTTAAAAAAGCTGCCTAAAGTTTTCGACTTTTCGCAACGCACCTCCACACATTTAAAAAATGCCGCCTATAGTTATAGGCAGCATTTTTTAAACACTGCAAAAAGCCATTTTTGTTGTAGTGCTTATGCTATAAGGTTTGTTATCATTCTCTTGGAGATGATAGGCACTAACTTTGATGCATGACATTCTTCAACCATATAGGTTGGGTTGACCTTTCATCCTCATTAAAAGGTTTCACATCACTTTCAAGTGTTTAAAGACTTTTATATGTGACAAGTTGTGGTTGAACTCTCAAGTTTATATTGATCCTTAAGTATGGCACCAATGTCTAGTCTCATCTCATAAGATGGTACAGTCCAAACACAATGTATTTTCAAATTGGACTACTCATTTTAAGTGTAGTGCATTCACATCACTTACTAACCTATCTTTGTCATTTCGTAGTTTCTTGTAGAAACTTGTTTTTAGCTCCTCAATTGAACATATTGTCTTTAGTACATTCTCGTATACCCTAACAGTCTTGGGTTTCTCATAAGAACTTGAATACACATAACAAATTCATGTATCTTAGATACATGGTCTACAACCATTTATGGAGCAATTTTGTTCCATATAAATCATACTCACAACATTCATGAGCATCCATGTTGTTCGAAAACCCAATGAAATTCCACATATTGCAAACAACTATATGTGATAGTATATAAATAAACCTGTGAGTAGTTTAATGACACATATTGCAACTAACTTTGGGGAGTTCATAAGTCAATTTAGAATTGATTAGTAGTCACACATACATAAATTTATTTTGTGTTGCTTCCTTGACTAATCTCCACTTAACCAAATCAACTTGTTGTGAGTTAAACTTTCACAAGTTCGGTTTTATCATGGGAGTGGGACATATCTTCAAATTATCAATTTTTTTGTTATGGAAAACTTAACAATGATAGAATAATTAAGATTCAATTTCCAAGTTGGGGCAAATGAGGATCAATCACCCACCACAATTCAGTTGCAAAACCAGGTTGAATCGCGGAAGACATTGTCAGTCATGAAAATAGTTCAATTGCACACTTTGTTCAGTTCCAATCTCTAGTCAATTGCGTAGTCTAGTCAGTCGCACAATCAATCTTCAAACTTCAATTTTTTGAGTTTTATTGTCTTTCCAATTTTAAGTTAACCAGTTCATCCGAGCATAAAATGTGTCGTTATCACGTTTCTTAAAGATAGTTGAGGTCTTCCATTAACATGCAAGAGATAGTGACCAAGCTAACTCTGAGATACAATCTAGTTCGGGTAGAACCCTTGTCTCTTTATGGATTTGCACTCTCCGACAGAGACAAATGAAACCTTGTTGTTATTCTTAACGCCCAAAAGTCTAGGGATTAATTTTTCAAAAAATCCGGTAACATAATGGTGCTATAAAATGGTTTTCTAAAGTCAAATCACTCAGAGATCAACGTGAATTCTCACAAGAAGAAAACCAAATCTCATAAGAATATCACTCTTGTTTAAATCAAGTGATCTCCCTTGATAAGAAGTGTGATTACAACAAGAGTTTTGAATCAAGACCTTAAGGTATTACTTCTCAAAAGAAGACAACCGAGATCAAGATCTGCATGCACAGAGAAGAGAGAATGATATAGATTAAGAAGATGAATATAATGAGACAATATTGCATTCATTCTTCTTACTTCTTCTTCTTCCTCCTCTTTCTTTCCTTGAGAAAACCCTGATACGTCCAAAATTCCTTCACCCAAAAGAACTCTCCTTAATTACTTTTAACACATTTACAAGGGTGAGAACAAGGGTGCGACAACCCTAATTGGAGAGAGTGAGGGAGAGATGAATTAGGCTTGTACAACTACCATCATGTGGCAACCCTAATTAATAAGGAGAGTGGGAGTGTGGTAACCCTAGCCCAGTCCCACACGTCTCTTCTAAAAGAGGGAAGTGCAAGTGGTGCTTGATCACCACACATACTTTCCTAATTTAAAATATTCGTACATAAACCAAACCTGCCAAAACCACGAAAGCCTAAGCCCAATTTGAGGTTCACAAACCTAAGCAAAGCTGCGGAAAGACTCAACTTGGTTCTGGGTCATTGACAGCCATAGAGATGAGTGTTACCTTTATGCTTTACTCCGTAGGTTGTCACCTATAGCGGACCCTTGGGGTGTTTAATGAAGTCATATCTTACATGACAGAAACCATTGGATCCTGGTCCCGTCCAAAGCTAAAGGAGATGCATGGCAACACAGGTGTGGGTAATGGTTCTACCAGGAGATAAAAGATCAATTAATCTTGGATTCGAATAGACAGTTCTCACCCCACAATCGACCTCTTTGCTACCTTTTTATCCCACCCAAGTTCCACTAACATCAACCCTTCTAGAATGGCACTGCATGCGTGCAAAATGACTTTGTTTCCACATCCTTCACAACAATTTTCAATTCATTTATACCTTAAAACGGTATAGTAATCATAAATCTCCTTCTGTGTGGAAACACACACACACACAGAAGTGAAGAATTTTATCTCAACAGCCTATACTGGATCAAGTCCACCAGTTTCCAACATCAATTTTTCTTCTGCTTCCTTTAGTTTTCATGGAGTTCCCTCCCACTTGCTATGGGATAACAAACTGACATTTGATGGTTTTTCAACGGTTTATTAAAGTAAAAAAAACTTGCAACGTTCTAGGGATCCCTTTCTCAGCTCAACACAGCGATGCCTAAACTGAGACTGAGAATTGGCCTGCCCAGCTAATTAATACAATTAAATGACTCCGGGAGCCGGCACCTTTCATCTCTGGTTTTGCCAACCTAAATAGTCAGCAACTAGTTTTGTCTCAGAGATCTCAAAAGTTGCTTACAACCACAGATACGTTGTTCTTCACAGGTATTGTTGTTATTGATCTAGATCACAGATAAAACACTACGCTGTAACCATTAGAAAGGTCAAAACTAGCTACAGTAGCTCAGTTGTTTTGCTTGGCCATTCTCAGATTAATTAGTGGCCAATGCAGTAATGCCCCTTGGCCAGGTGGTTGCAGCATCCCCTCTCCTATTGAGATCATGGATTCAAGCCCGTGAATAAGGCAAAACCAAACCAGTTTTCAGAGTGTACCAGTTTACAGAGTGTGACATGGTCTGAAATCATTGTAGTCAGGGCCCTGAACCACTTTCGAGTCTTGGAGTTAGAATTAGGGCAACCATAATAAATCTTTGATCATTCCAAGAAATGCATGTTATTGTGGCACCAGCAGACCTTTTGGTAAATTAATGATGAAGGCCTGTGAAAATATCAAGGCATAACAGAGATATTGAAGGAAATTGTGAAACCATTAAAGAAAGGAATCGCCACTTACCTAAAGTAATTACAGCAGCAGAAGAAACCTTAGATCATTGATGCTTGCACCCCACATCAGAGAAAAGCCACCAACACCCATTGCACAACAGTACTACAAGAGCAATGGAAAATGGCCACACTGTAAATCCTACAACCGAAAAAGAGCGAGATTCTTCCAAGCCAAAACCATCTTACATTTTGCCTATTCATCAGGAGAAGTTTCAGTCAACATGAAACTCCCACTTCTATCGGGATCCTTATAGCAGAATCCCCTAAGATTAGGACGCCCACATGGACGCCCAATCCTACTATGAATCCTGTGTAGATACAATGAACGAATTGCGTATTTACTTCAAGAAATGTTGGGGCTTCACAAGTGATCACCACATACTAGCAATTAAAATGTTCCCAACTGTTGAATCACACATGAGGGAGTAGATAAAACAGCAAAAGCGAAAGGCAGGCCGGATGCCGGGACAGAAACAAAAGTAATAATTCAGCGCCTCAGTGGTTATCTATAAAAGGATGAACTCTGACAAGGATATTATAGGTAAGAATTCCTGCCACTGTTCCAGTAGCTAAAGGGATAGTCATTAAATGGATGAACGTTACCAATATATATATGTACAACCAAAATCCCAACTTACATTGCTGATATTACTACTTGTTACCATGCCTATGACAAAGTATACACCAGTATTCACCCCAATGCTTCCTAATAATCAGAGCCCATCAGCCCAAAAATCCTCGAGTTCTAATAATAGGGCCCTTGTACAGCCCCCTTCGAATGACAAAGTTGTCAGAAGGTTGAAACTCTTCTAGCCAAGCAACTTCAGAGGCCTTTGATCCACTTGAGTGAATGTCACCTTTAAAAATATCATTGGGAGCAAAAATGAGAATTGAAATTTCAGAGTAAGCTTGCAATATATATATATATATATATTGGTTTAAGAAGAGGGATAAGTTACCAGGCATGTCCTTTCTTGGGGACTTCCGGAAATAAGAGCAGTGTCGTCCATCCTCAGAGGAGTAAGGGGGTGACAGAATGTCGAAAAGAGCACAGGGTGTTAAGGCCTTGAAAGAATGGATGTTTCCACCATTTGCTGGGTAAAGGACTGTTGTACCACAGGGTGCAGTCATCTCACCATCTCTAACAAGCTTCGCAGGCCTTGCTGCATATCATCACCAACAAAACTTAAAATGTGGAAGAAACTAAAGGGAATAAAAGTTTTAAAAACAAAAACACTAAAGGGAATAAAAGATATCCTTACAAAAAATTAAAGTTGAGATTCAATTAGTGAGAGAAAGACCTATGAAGCAGCCACAATTAAATATTCACTACCAATGCCAATGTTTAAAACAAATGTACTTCAACCAATGTTAACCTAAAATACATACAGAAACCACAAAGTCAGCAGTTTTTTAATATAAAGAGAAATAATAGTCACTCAAAAGTGCGACTTTAGGCCTACTTAACAGTGTCAAGAATATAAATTTTAATTTGCTGAAAACTTGCATCACCACACATCCACGTAAGCAAAAGTCCATAAAATTTATGGATCCCAAAGAAAATGATAATGAAAAGTGACAGTACAAAGCACATAGTAACATGCCAAGTTACCAAAAAGAGTGTTCTGGTCACAGGTGTGAAACAAGTTATATTGAGATTCTCCAGAACAGAAAAATCATCATCTCAATGCTCAGGACAAGTTATATTTACATTCACCCTTTTTTTTTCGTCCTTTTTATTTTTATTTTTTGGAGTGACAAATTAGTATTGTATTCAGCATCCTGTTGAAGGAACTCCATTGCACATTCCCTTTTCCAAGGAATCCGCCAACTCATTGGCCCCTTAAGTATGGAAAAAGACAATTTCTAACGAGGAAAAAGCATTTTATTCAAATAAAAATCATAAATAAGAACAAAGGAAAATAGTAGGTATAAGTTACATCAACCCCGTCTCTCGACCCCAAACGGTACATAGTCCAACAAACCACCTTTTCCTTAGATCTCTTAAAGACTTGGAAGGCCGGCTCAGCAACATCATTAAAGACTACTGTTCATTCCTTCCAAATTGAACAACATACAGCAGTATGGCAAAAAATAATCGAGAAGCAGTTTAAAAGTTCTCAAATATTAACAAGAACAATAGCTAGTTTCAAAGACCCATTTCAATGCCTTTATAGCCCAATTGATCACATTGAAGTGATTAGCATCCACCAACTGTACTCAGTAAGATCAAGCGAGAGGGATTTCCTAAGCCAAGGTGATACCTCGATAACCAAAAATTAATCTTTTTATTGAATTAATATGATAAAAGAGAAAGGGAAAAAAATATGTTTAAGATTAGATAAAAAGAACAACTTATTGAGTTCAACAAGATAGTGTAAAGCAACAGAGAATGTTTACAAAGAAAGAGATAATAGCTAGCCTTGTTCATGGTTAAAGAAATATCACTAACCCTCTCAGACAGATCAATTAAACTTGCTAATTTTATCAAAAATTCAGCATAGTATATTAATTTAAAAAGAGAAACATCAATAAATCAATACTGCCTGAGAAGAAGCTGCTGTAGATAAAATACAGTGATCAAAGTCTCTTCTAGATCCACCACAAAGTAAATAGTTCACCACATGATTTGGTTATGAAGGTATTTAATCAGAACTCCGAGAAGTACAACTCAGCTAACTGAGAAGTAGAGACTAGTAACAGCTACAACCACATAATAGGGTTTTCCCACAGCTACAACTGCTAGGAAGAAGAAGAGATTACACTCAGTTTATTGGATCAATAGCAGCATTTGAAAGGGGCTGAATAGCACCAAGTCAGACTACAACTAAACCAACAGTCCAGATTATATAATCCTTGACCACGAAGAGAAAGTTTCAGCTCTCAACCAACAAGATGATACATTAATAAACCAAGATATGCCTTTCTATAGTATCCAAATCGCCTATATCTTCAGTTCAACACCAGAATAGCCAAAAAGCCAATTATGGAATATATAAAATCATAGGACAACAGCATTCAATAACAAGAAAAGTGATAAAACAACGAATCTACCTTGTGAGACAAGTATCAACACACCATACTATAAGCTGTCAGCGATAACAGGGACTGAAATAGGTTGTAAAGGGTTAAACCAGTTCAATAGGAGATCAACAGGTTTGAATAAAGGTATACATTAGTCTGGGAATCAACCTTCCAGAACTGAACATATATATGTGGGCTATTATCAAATGGAACTGAGTTGGGGTTATAAAAGTAAGACGGAGTCACAAGACGTCTATCAAGTATATCACCAAACAGGTGTTGGACTAGATTGTAAGAAAGATGGATTCATTGGATTGTGAGGTCCGCAGGTTATATAAAAGTTTGGGGTCTAAAGGCTGATGCAGCACATAAGCTCTGAAATAGTTGTTAACCCAAAAGGGGCTGGCTTCAGGCCTAGGGTTGAAACAGTGACTAGGAATTGCTGATAATGGGTCAAAACAGAGGCTAAACAGGGATCAATGTTATGGTTTAAATGTGGTTAACAGTGGACAGTCTGGCCAGCAGCTTAGGTTATCACAGAGGTTAGAAATTTGATGGGATTGAGGTTGGTTGAGATGGGACTGAACCCAGGCTGTGAGATATGGTAGGAGACTGACACAGCAAGATATTGTAGGCCTGGGAGTTGTGAACCTGGTTCAGAACAGGGTTCACAGTGAATGAGCGATGGTGTTTAAAGTGTTTTTATGGAGCAGAAAAAGGCTGTTCTAGAACAAATGATGGGGCTGGAATAGCAAAGTATTGAGTGTTATTAAAGGTCTGAATAGTTCCAGAACAAGGGATCAAAACAGTGAATTTATGGGATAGTAGGTCTGAAACTCACAGAGAATAACTTTCCATGGTGCTGCAGGGTTTAGGATAGAATAAGGTGATGGTTTCTTGCAGAAATATCTAAGGTAAGATTAGGGAGAGAGTTGCAGATCTGTAACGTGGGGTATAGAGCTGTAGTGATGTAGTACAAGGTTGGGCAGATTGCTATTAATGCATGGAAATTGTGTTTTCAGCAACCAAAACAATTAGGGAAGGGTTCCCTATGTAACCACCAGCTAGGGGAAACCAATCCTTATTTAAAAACATCCAAAATCAATCTATAAGCTTGCTGGAAAATTTCTGGCAGCAGGCTTATGGCGATTTCATTATAAGAAATAAAAAATTCTGGGTGTTTTATAGAAGCCAACTGGTAGGGTTGATTGGGGTTTGATTTATGATGAAAGGAATGTGAGGGGAGTGAAACTAGAGTGGCTGGTTGGTGTATGATGAGTTAAGAAATGACGAGGGATATGGAGATAGTTTAATGGTTGTAGTAGATGAAGGAGATGGGTTTGTGGACTGTGGTAGCAAGAATCTCAATAAAAACCAGAAAAATAGCTAAGTAGAAGAAGAAGATAAAGTAGAAGAAGAGATAAAGAGATAGGGGATATATACCTTGAGGAAAATCACCAATCCCTGGAAATCACCAACCTAGGATCAAGTTTAGGCAAAACTTGATGAAAAAACACCTTCAGCCGTTTAGAGAAGAGGAGAACAATTTAAAAAATTCATTACAAAACGTATGGGCTGTTTTATAAGCCAACCCCCCCCCCATTCAATCCGAGCCGTCAAACACAAAGTACTCTCTCCCCTCAAATCGTAATCTCTATGCAAAAACCCTATTTTAAAGCTAGTTACAACTTTGTCGTATATAAGAAGTTGAAATACCCAATAAGTCTTAAACTCTAATAAACTCTAAAAACTGTTTATAAGCTGTAAACAAATGCTATAAAAACCATAAAACTGAAATAAAAACATAGAAGTAAATGTCTATTAGACAAGCACACACATGTGGCCCCCACAATCAAGGGAGTGTGGGCTCCACATGCTTTCAAAAATGGCAATTTGCATCCAAAACTCCAAATTCGCTTTAAATCAAAGCAAATCTCTCCTTGTTTGATGTTCTCCTTGTAGACGACCATAATCTTCATATGTGGACCCTACTAACCCCATGTGTAGGTCTCACCTTGGCCTCCATGTCCTCATCACGTAGGTTTGAGGTAATGTGGGTTTGGGTTTGTAGCTGCAAACTTCAATAAAAAAGAAAAGGAGAATAAGAAGAAAAAGAAAAGAAATAAGAAAATAATAGTACCTGGTGTGAGTAATCACCTACCTCATAAGCCCCTAGACATCACCATCATTGAGTTCAAGTTTAGGCACCAAAAACTTAAAGAAGAGAAGGAGTTCCACTCATGGAAAGCAATAAACCAGCCAAAATTTTATTAATTCCATTATACCAATACAAAAACGTACAACCCTATATATAGGCTTACAAACTCATGAAAATAGCAAGAAACCAAATTAGAAACTCCTACACCAATAGTTTACTTGCTATCTAAGACTTTCAAAAACTCAAAACTACTAAAAACTTGACTTTCTAAAAACAAAAGCTGTCAAAATCAAGCCATTGTCGAGGATTTCGACCAGCACTCTAAAAGGGCCCCCACCTTGACTTATTAACTCTCTAAAATTACTAAAATATCATTGGCAATTAAGTCTTATTACAAAAATACCCAAAAACAAAAATTAAAATACCACCTATGTCCTAAACTCTATTAACTCATAAAACATAAAGTAAAACAGTAAAATAACTCTAAAAAATTACATCATGTGTCCCAAAATGTTCCTCCATGTGTCCCCATATGTCTTCTCGTGTAGACCCCACCAAATCCATGTGTGAGTCCCACATTGCCTCCAATGTCTACATCAAATGCTTTGCAGCTAGGTAGTGATAGTGTCAAGACCTGATTTATAAATGTCTAGAGACATAGAACAATAAATTCACGAACCTTTTAAATCCTCACACCATGTATGGCAAGAGGGTTACAATTTCATAAAATAAAGGTTTCAAAATTCAGGTTCAAGGTTAACATTTGGGATATTCTAGGGTTGCCGAAGGGTATTACAGTGTTGTGTATGGCGAGAATACGTGGGTGGGTGGAAATAGCCATAGGTCATAGGATTATAGGTTTTAATTTCAAACTGTGCTACATCAAAGTTTGTATACTACAAGGCTGCCGCAGGGTCAGTCCAGTTTTTCTTCTTGGATTTCAATAATAACAGCAGGAAGAAAACAAAATTAAAAAAGAAAAAAGAATAGGAAAGGAGAAGATGAGGAAGAAGAAGAGATGTGAGAAGTCTCACCTAATAAGAAACCAATCACAGGTTCTTTGCCTTCAGCCGATAACTTTAAGACTTCAAAAAAACTTCTATTTGATCATTGATTGAAATACAAAAAGGTTGCCTCTTAAATAACCTTGGGACCTTCTAAACCCAAGAGAATTCCCCCCCCCTCTTTCTAAAACAAAATAATCGACTATTTCTAATTTTCTTTTTCTAAAAGCCTATTATAAAGGCCGAACCCGTCATGTCTTATTCTAATAAACTGAAAATAAATACTTAAATAATATAGTAGAATCTAAAATAAAGTCCTAATTAACTCCAATGTGCTCCCATGTTGATGCAACACACAAACTCTTGAACATGGTGTTAGGGAGACAGAGATTAGGTTCAAAAATTAGTCAAATGTATATTAAGAATAAAAAAGAACAAAATGGAGAGGAAAATATTAAACTAGGCTTCCACCTAGCTCGCATAAACCCCAAAGGGGAAACCACTCCTGGTTTAGGTTTAGCCACACACAAATATGTTAAAATTTTCAGTAATGAGGAGAAACCAAAAAATTTAGTTTTAGTTTTAACTATCAATGACATTCTAAACGTGTGGAGAGTGATGAAGGCATCTTGCCACGTGACAAGCTTAGAGTGTACCAGTGCCAGAGAAGAATTCCCTAAATCCTTTACATGGACCAGGAACTATTCGGAATCCATTGCTTCGATCGGGAGGCAATTCTGAGCTGATTTGAGCATGGTGTGCTTTTCAAGGCATATGGGAACCACTTACCCATGAGTGTAGGTCCACATGTAATCATCATCAACATGGCATGCTTGGCAACATTTGATTTTATGTCTTGTTTTATTTTTTTGGCTTTTTTATATCCTTCTTTCAGTTTTATAAACATTTTTCTGTATCTAGTAGATTTTAGGAATTGTTCATCATTTTTATTTTTCATATGGGGTGTATTAGGGAAAATGATTAAATTAGCCTCTCCCTTTGATATGGTCGACCAAGAGGGAGGGGAAGTCAATTTTAGGGGTTTCTATTTTTTTTGTTTTGCTTCAAATTTTGTAACAAAGGGCATAACCCTAAAGTCTTGGTTTATAAATAAAAGGGTGGACCTCCTTGGTCGACACCAACTCTTTGATAAAAAAAAATTCAGTTTGAAATATTGCTCTCAAGCTCTCCCACGGCTGCAAGGTTTGCTGGTTTTTCTCTTGTTCTACCTTCAAGAGACCTAGGTTGGTGATTTCCTAGGGAGGGATGGTGATTCTCCTCAAAGTGTTTATTTCTTCTCTCTACTTCATCTCCATCTCCATCACCTTTTTCATCTTAATTTTCTAGTTTTTTTTTTAATTCCCCTTTGCTGTAAACCATCAAAACCCAACTCCATATTCATTTACAAGCCCCCATATTCATCCTTCTTTACGTACATCACTCCTTAAACCTCTATAAAACATCCTGTAACACCCCGCATTACACTTAAAGGGTAAAAAGATAATTTGACACATGTAATAATTTCACATATTTAGATATACCTTAGAGTGCTTTAAGAACCCTTTGAACCAAGCTTGAAGTATAAAACCCAAGTCCGACCTTAAACTTATCAAGTCTTAAAGTTTTTTCAAAAGCATATTTAAGGAAACTTTGTAGGCAAATTTGTACCAACCCCAATATAATTGGGGGCAAACCATACATAGTTGGAAAGGTCTATGAGTTTACTTTCCAAGGCATTGAACGGTGTGCAATTCCGAGTTTCTTAGAAGAAGTTATGTCAATTCTCTCACAAGGTATCTATACTAACAGGTGCACAAATTTGAGGTAACTTTCCGGGTCCACTGACACGACTCCTGAGTGAAATAAGATTCAAACCATGTATCCCTAGAAAGGTCTTGAAGTCTAGTTTCAACGCAACAAACAGTTCGCAAAAAGAAGTTTTCTATAAAAAGTTATAGCCATTTTAATACAAAGGGAAACCTAGAAAAAGGCATCCGAATGGATCTGACCCATGCCGACTGGATCCACACTTAGCGGATCGATCCGCCACTATCCGGACCCGTAGAGTTTTACAAAAAAAAATTCCAGAAACATGTTGGATCGATCTGGAACCCATGCGGATCGATCTAACTATTAGGAAGATCGATCTGAGACCCTCCGAATCGATCCAATATGACCCAGATAACTTTTTTTTAACCCAAATCAATTTTTCTTCGTTTTAGGGAGTGTGAAACATTTCCAACTCAACCCAAAACCCTAGAAATAAGTTTAAAAAAACCCTAATAGTCTCACTTACATCAAAAGGGAAAGAGTTAGAGAGGTTTACAGGATTTTGGTACTAAGTGTGGGAGTTCTTCCCCAAATTAGGTAAGTTCAACTCTCAACTTTGAAAATCTTGCTAGAATGGGTAGTTCTCTTCTTGAATCTTCTAGTTCTACTTGATTTATGTTAAATTTACTCTATTTTATAGAGAATAGGGAAAAAGAGAAGGAGATGGCTAAAGATTTTAGACCTTGATCAAAAAGTCTAAATAGTGAGTGTCCATACATGATGTGCTACTCCTCTTGCTTTCCTACTATTTCTTCATTGTTATTCTTCACTTTTATATGGGATATTAGC
>JAOXJP010106125.1:0-14246 GCA_025762735.1 Platanus orientalis | reverse complement strand
ATGTTAAGGGGCAATCGACAACCAAAAAGTCGACTGCCTTGGTCACTTGGGGAGGACTGATCCCAACTGTTACTGGGACTGTGATGATCCCCACGGGGTATAATCTGTCCCTAGTGAACCCTACCAGAGGCGCTGTTGTCGGTTGGAGCTTGTCTCATCCGATTCCCATTTATTCAAAGGCGGATAGGTATAAGATATCTGCTGAGTTGTCGTTGTCTATGAGTACCCTTCTAGTTTGGTGATTAGCTATGACTAATGTGATAACCGGGGCATTGTCATATAGGTGTTTCACTCCTCAAGAATCTTCTTCAATAAACATGATATCTTGTTGAGCGATTCGAGGACATTTCTTGGGTTTGTTTATTGAGTAAACCTTCATTTGTGACACTCTCATCGCCTGTGCATGGGCTTTTTGAGTTGAATTTGATTTGCCCCCTCCAATAGATCTTCTGACAATGACCTTTATCTCTCACAGTGGCTCTGATTCAAGATTCTTTCTGCTCGAAGGCTCTTTTTCTGCCCTCGATAAGGTTTGAGGGTGGTCGACAATAAAACACCTCAACTTGCCCTACTGGATGCGTGCCTTTATTTTCTCCTTCAAGTCGACGCAATCTTCTGTGTTGTGGTCGTGGTCTTGATGGAACCGATAATACTTCCTTTGGGATATTTTCTCTAGAGGGGTCTTGAGCTTTTCGGGCCATTTTAAGGATGGGTCATCCAATACGTACATAAAGAGTTGTTCAAGGGGTGAATTGAGTGGGGTATAAACCTATGTTCACTGAACAGGTGTGCATGCTTCCCTCGATCTCCCCACTCGGTCAGCCGTTTCCCTCATTCTTGATTCGCCTTCCACAACTTTTAGTCGTTCGTCCATTTTTCTCTTCATTGGCTCTTGATGTTCATTTCCCTGGTCTCTCCTTGATGCCATCACATCTTCTGCATTCATGTGCTTCTGGGCTTGGAGCATCAGTTTAGCCATATTGCTCGACGGGGATTTGAAAAGAGAGAATAAGAACTTGGTGGGCAACAACCTACCCACGAAGGCCGTGAACACCATTTTCTTGTCAACGTCGTCTATTTGCATCACTTCTTGGTTAAAATGGGAGACATAATCTCTCAATGAATCTCCCCTTAATTGCTTAACATTGAGTAGGTAAGTTACAGGCCTACGATAGCATCTCCCTCCTATGAAGTGATTGGCGAACGAGTGACTCAACTTAGAAAATGAGTTGATGCTGTTCAAGTGTAGATTATGAACCATTTTCACCATGAGCCCTTTAGGGTGGTCGGGAAAGCCCTACACATGACCCCATCCGAATAGTCATGTAGGAGCATTAATGTCTTGTATGTCTCGAGATGGTTGAATGGGTCTTGGCTTCCGTTGAAGGGCTCCATGTGAGAGATCCCAAATCTTTTGGGGAGAGGATAAGACATGATCATCGAGGAAAAGAGATGGTCGGTCCTTTGCACCAGGGCATCAACCTTGGAAGGGGTTTTTCCTCAGAGGTCTTCCATCACCATGTCCAGTTGATCCTGCATCTTCTAGATCCATTTCTCTTGTTCGGCCGTAGCCCCTCCACCCAGGTCGCTAATATGTTGAGATGCGGAGGCCCCTGGGCCAATTATCTCCTTACCTCTCTCTTCCATGCTCTTGTTCGATCTCTGGCCTAGGGTGTGCAGCCTTCTAGGTCTCTTCGTCATTGGAATGTTGATGCTCCATCCGCTTCATGAGCCTACGACTTAGTTCTTGGTTTTAATATGCCATTCATTTTATATTTTGGTTGAGGTCTTATATCTGCTGTTCTAAGCTTGCAATCCTAGCCACCTCAGCTTCTCTCCTGCCTTGATCATTTGTGGATGAGGCCTTCCAGTGGGCTTCCATTGTTCCAGACCGAGTTTCAACCATATGACCTTTGTCTTTCCAGAAATCACTTCGGTTTCCTATAGACGGTGCCAGCTGATGATGTCATATCCCGACTCACCAAGATGGTCCTCTGGTCACCATTGATCTAAAATTTGGCTTCTGGATCCCACTTGCACCAAGACAGTGAATAACGTTAGTGTGGTGCCGGCCTACAACCCTCTACCGCTCAAGTTAGTGACCGAAAGTTAGAAATTTCTTGTGTGCCCTTACTTAGGTTACTTGTACAGTTGTACATACCTTCTTATCTGAAGTTCCTTCCTTTATATGGGGGGTTCTCCTAGTAGTTATGCCTGGTCCCCCCACTGGCTTCGTATCAGTGTGTGGTTCTTATCAGGAATATTCCCCAAGTTGGTTAGAGGAACGTGGGCGAGTGGTGCACGTGTTAGTGTCAGATTGATTGTTCCCCTGCATCATTCTGAGTCTTGTAACTGTCTACTTGTCCTGATGGCGGTCGATACCTATCACTCAATCAACTTAGTCACTATATTGGTCAGTCAGATCGGTCGTCATATTCCTTAGTCAGCTTGGTGATCATGGATGGTAATGTAATGGTCATTTATCCTTGGGTGGCTTGTTATTATTCCTCGGTCTACTAGATGTCTCGCATACGTGTGATTACAAGACTTATAGTGCTCCTCCCAAAATGGTCGACCTGATGCTTGTATTATCCTATCATTGATTGGGCGTTCGGTATACACGACCGTCGGTTTGAACCGGGGGTGGGTCAACTGACAAATTGGTAGGTTGGTTGGACTAGGATGATTGGCTCGATCAATCGGCTTGGTCCTCTCTGGTCTAAATTCCTCGTCATCAGGTTTGGTACTAATATATAGATATATTATTCTATATATGTATCCGATTCTAATATATATATATATATAGATGCTTAAGCGGATATAATATAAAGTTGATAGCCATGTTCTGGGGCTCTTTTCGCTTGCATTTTTCACGATAAGAGGGTCAGGATTCATTGGTTGATGGACCTCACCCAAAAGAATAACTAGACAAAATCAGCTTCAAAAGATTATTATTATCTAAACCATGCATTTATTTTCTATGTATTTACAAGGTAATAAAAATATAGTAGAACTTCGAAAAGCTCCAAAAATTAATGCATAAATAATATGGTTAAATATCATATGATTATGTTGTTTTTAGTGTATAAAATCTTCTTCATACAACTTTAGGTCTTGATCATTTGAGCATAAGACACATGGCTAGTAATTGGAGACCGATGTATGGGTCTTGTAACCCAACACCTAAGATGCTCCTAATTAGAACAATATCGATCAAATAGATTTTAGGATTGTTAAAAGAAAATTAGCTTTAGTTCTAATTATTTTAGTTTTATCAATATTAGTAGATTTTTCCTTACCTGTACCCGTTTCAGAGCAGTGGTTTACAATCATACTCCATTCTTTGATTGATATATAGCGTGTCCGTTTTGATTTCTTTTAAACCATAAAGAATAAAATAGGTTACTAGTGATGTGAATGTTTTTCTTGGATTCGATGTAGTTAAAGCTTGATAAGGTTTTTTGCTTGTAAGATTTACTTGAGGGGAGGACTAGTTTCAGTTTGGTCTGTCCAATCACCATGAAAGGTAGCATGAAGAACGAAATTCAAACAGAATAACACTTTAGGAATCAAGTCCACCAAAGTAATTAAGAGGAATATAGAGAAGAGAAAATGTTGTAATAATTTGAAAAATTAGCAGGGTATATAGATCAACGGATAACAATTCATTAATCACTTGTAGTTTAGTCAATAAACCTTTTGAATTCATTTATGATAATGTAACCTCACCTATATAACTAAAGCATAATAATAAAAACTCCAACATAAATTAGAGGCAGTCCTTTATTTCACTGTACTTTGCCCCTTCAAAACTGACTAAAGATCAATGAGTCGACCATTAAAAATTCAAAAAAGAACAGCATAAATCATTTATAATCTTGTTTAAGATATTGTTTTGATGCATAACCAATTCCTTCTTACCCATATGAATTGAATCATGTTGTGACAAAGTAGCACAAAAAACAAAACATGGATCAGATTCAAGTATGCGATGTGTGAAACAAAATAATAAAATAGTAAACAATAAAGAACAATCACACAACACAATATTTAACAATACTGTTCGGCCAGATTTCCCACATCCATGGGCAAAAGTGATCAAAAACTTCTATTAAACTAGAAAATAAAGAGATAACAAAATACACAATAATGAGTTCTCATAACCCAAAGGCAAAATCCTAAGAAAAAACCAAAAAAACTCTTGACACAAATACATTATGGCTTTCTTTGATGCACACATCCAAGAAACCCCATTTCTTAGTGTTAGCTTAAAACCCCAAGATAACCCGGCCTACTTTCTAAAACTGATGTTTCTCGACTGACACGGGTTCTTGTGAATTCGAGCTGCTTCCCAACAATTCAAGATGTTTTTAGGGTTAGATTAGAGACCACGATGGGACAAAGAATTTGATTTTCTCAATCCATTCGGGTTGTCATAGGGGGAAGGTTTGTTAGTGAGGACTAAGGTTGTTAAAATCGAGATCTTACATAAGATCTGGGAGGGGTCTCATGGATTGGATCAAGAATCGTAAGATTTTACATTCCATTAAGAAAACAAAGTGGAAAACCACTAGTTATGATATATGTTTAAAAATCATTAAAATCATTCAAAGGAAAATGCATAAAATTTAACATAATACACCTTCTATACTCTTAACTAAAAAAATAAAAAAACTATTATACTTTTTCAACACAAATTATCAAAGAGTTAATTAGTTAGTTATAAGTACTAAATTACAATGTTTTCAAAGTATGACTAAAATAACTAGCAAATTCATACTAGAAGGTTCATGTTTTTATCCATTTCCACTAGGGTAACAATAACACAAACATTTATAAAGATGATCATTCAAATCAGGTTATTTATTATTGAGTTTAATGTTTTTTTCAAAGTGGCTTTCGTCATCAATATTTTCATCAATTTCATTGTTAGGACCCACATTATTCATAAGAAAATCGTCAAAATCCCTTAATGCATTTTCAAGTTCAACATTATCATCCTATGGAGATCCTACAATTTTATGATTTTGGGAGTGAGTCAGATTGTTTGAATGATTTAAGATCTAAGATCTTATGATCTGGATCAGAATCATGATAACCATGGGGAGACACGTTTATCCGACAAATCTACGCACCAAAATAACCCAATTATTTACAACTTTTTACATGATTTATTGAACCAAAATAACCGAAGTATCCATCATATTTGTCTGAGTCTAGATCCTCTGCAGTGTTAAAATACATTAAATATACGACAAATTTAGAACCTAACCAAATTTAAGCGAAAATTTTATATATTTGTATACATGTGGCACTGTAGACTCTTGATTCACCTAAGTATAGTGTAATTCATCATAGAGCATCCTGACTCTGTCCAAGTCAATTAAATTGAGTGAGAGAGATCACCAGCCAGTTTCATAGATTTTCATGTGCAAATTTCGTTGAGCATAGGCCACCAACTTGTCGATCACCTCATCTCCGTTAATTTGCATATTTCCATTGACATCGGCTTCCTTCATCCCCTGGCGGGCCTTCCACCACCCGAGCCATATGTGCAGGCTATGGAGAGCTTGTTTAAGTTCTTCACGGCTAATACATCCATTGTGGTCTGAGTCGAAGCATCTGAGCCATGCCTTAAACTCGTCCACCGACATCTCGCGGTTGGGCAGTGCTGGAATACAACCCATAATAGCCATCTCTCTCTCTCTCTCTCTCTCTCTCTCTCTCTGATACATTTACTATCTCTAGGTTCTAAGGTCTATGTCCTAGAGATACATAGAGGATGGTTAAGAGGACTGGTGGGACCCAAATATGGTTTCATTTGCACATGTCCATTATCTTGGCATCTTTTAGTATGACCCTTTTTGTAAAGACATTCCACTTTATTCTTGTAATAATAAAAGCAAAGAAAACACACACTCTTTATTCAAAAGCCTTTTGCATCTTAATTATGTATTCAAAACCTAAGCATGAAAGTCCAAAGTGGTGTGATGCTTTACAAGGGTACAAGCATCACACCACCTAGTAAAGATGTGGGTATCGCACATTCTAGAGAGAATCTTGATATCTGAGTATACCTGCAAGCTATTCTTTTCCCTTCATTTTTTTAAAGAGTGATGACACGCTTTTAAGCATCTCTTACATTCAATGTTGGCTTTATTAAAGCCAGTTATCGACTAGTTTAAACCATTTGGCCTAGCGTAGCAATGAGTCATTAAATGCCTTTTTAAGAGTATTTCTTTACTTAATACAATAAAAATTATATAAAGTATGAACATTTGTTTCAACAAATTAAACAGAGAAAAAGATGAATCCATCTATAGTTGTATCGGTCCTAACTGTAAAAGTAATATGCTGTAAATTTCATGAAGTCCAAAACACATGTATGTATAGACTAGGACATGAGTGGAGTCATGTTAATGTCTAGGAGATTCTTGAGTCCAAGTATCATGAAGATCATCATCAAGCGTTAAGGAAGCCTCAAGAGATCAATCCGGGAGTCGGTAAATCATTTCGAAGGGTGATCACATTTCATTCCGAGCTCTAAAAAGGTAAATCAGGTAAAGTGGCATGGCTATGATGAATCAAGGGCCCATAAAGGGTGTACAAAAGTCTACGGACCTTCCTGGACCAAGGAGAGACGATCCCAAGATCTCTGTAACATTTCTAAGGTTTTTGGAGGCATTTTAAAGCATTTGGATCGATTCAAACCTCCCAGTTTGATCCAATTTAGTTTGAATTGATCCATGATCGAACCAACAACTCTTTGGTTGTAGGTTCTGAGTGTTTTTAGCATTTATATCGATCCAAAATAGCAGAAACATTGTATAACAGTCAAAACTTTAAAAATTCGTTTATAATCAATGGACCATCTTTCTTGACCGTTAGAGAATGTTCTAATCTAATGAACATGAATCATTTTCATCCAATATAAGAGGAGATGAACTCCAAATGAACAACTAATGGTCTTATATGCTCTTTGATGAAAACTTGCTTATATTTGAGAAATTCATAAGAGATTCAACTCTTTAATCTATTGGGAATCTCTCTTTAAGTCTAGATAGAAAAATCTATATCCATGTGACAATTTCTAGTCTCCTTTCTACATTGCTAAGATAAATCATTAAGAGGTAGGAACTAAGGGTTATCCAAGAAAAATCCTTGTGAAGAAGAGTATGGGCTTAACAGTCACATTGTGCTTAAGGAAGAACAACCCACCAAGATTGACTCTCTAATTTGAAGAGTCAATTGAAACACTTTGGGGAGCTAGAGTCACATCTTGCTCAAGGATGAGCAACCCCAACATGTGTGGAAGGTAACACCAACCTTTAAAGAGGTAAACACTTGTCTTATAATTTAAATTTGAGTTATTGAGACCTCTCCTACAGGAGACACTGGGAGAATTGACATTATCGTTAGAGACATCGGTAGTGTAAACCCTAACTCTTCCGCTGGAGACATCGAAAGAGTAGACCATATATCACACCCACCAGAGACACCGAATATAACTTGTTTGATAAGTAGATTAAACTTTTGGTTAATTTTAATCATGCTTGTAATATTATCAATCTTAATAAAATTATTTAGCTTGATGGTGAGCTTTGGAGAGTGGATGTAGGTTGTTGTGCCAAACCACTATATATTTTGTATACATTGTGATTGCTTGTGGTTTGGCTTTACATTATCATTTAATCTCACATGCAATACAATAGAACATATTCACAATTCAATTGCAATTAAACTTTGAGACCAATTTAATCAATTAAACAATAATTGAGTATGAGATAGTCTTAATTTTTTAAAAAAAATATCTTATTCACCCCCCTCTAGGATTAATATTGAAACTTCACTAATTCAGCCAAGATGATTTCGTTACAGCTTCATTGGTACTTAACTCAGCCATCCTAAAAAAAAAAGGATCTAATGGGCTTGTGGATAGAGAGAGAGAGAGAGAAAGCCCACAACAGATTACTTGACTCCTCTAATGTTCACAGAAATTGATAGTGTATTGTAATCTGTTGGATTGTGTGAAGAATATCCAATTACGTATATGCATTTCACACCATAGAAAATAATAAAAGAGAACAAATATTATGTTCAGGGTTTTGTATGTTCTACTATGTCTTATACACAAATGCTAGCTGCATCGGGTTAAAACTGTAAATTTTTTTTTCAAATGAAAGAATAGGTACTCGTATATATAGACCGGATCCTCTCTTGCCACTTATGACCTGCTAAGGTCCTGTCTAATGTGGCAGGACAGTACTATTGAAGGGAAAAAGTGAATTACAATTTTTGAAAAATGCAATTCACTTTTTCTTGCCAATCATCTCCTGCCACCTATTAGACATGACCTTAATTGGTCATAGGCCAGCAGGAGAAGATCCTTTGCGTGGTATATATGGGTGGCAATCGGCAATGAGCTGAGCTAGTTCGGAGCTCAGCTCGTTATGAACTGAGCCTGATCCTCATTTTAAGCATACCGAGCTGAGCCTAAGCCTGAATTTGAGTTCGTTTTCTAAATGGGCTTGGGCCGAGCTTCACTAAGCTCAGCTTGCTAATGCTGAGCCGAGACAAGCCTACTAGCCTGAGAAAGGCACCAAATTCAAAAAACCATTTGTGTGAGCTGGTAGTACAAAACACGATAGGACATAGAAAATAATGGACAAAACATTTGCTCCCTTAATTAAAAACTTGGTTATTCAAGTAAGACTAAATCTACTCATAGGGATACTATAATTGTCCCCTAAAAAGGGTGAGAAAGATGATATAAATATATTGGAAAGTTTAAAGAAGGTTTTATCAATTGTTAGAGATAAATTTTGGCAAATTCCCTCAAATTTTGAGATCTCATTCTGATTTTGAGCATTAACAGAATTAACTCTACAAAGAAAAATAATGTACGTATTTTGGAAGAATTGGGAGAGAATACAAAAATATATAGTGAAGAAATAAAAGATGGAAATATATTAGAGAATAGTCTAAAAAAGAAAGAAAAATATGTGGGGATTAACCTTTTCGACCAATTTTGAATTTTTAATGTTTTTCTTCGTGGTAAAAATCTTGGTTTTGAGCATAGTAGCAAGACCTAGTTCAAAACCTGAATTTAAAACCCTAGGCAATCATTAGAAAATCCAAGAGCTTAGTGTAACTAGCTTATGGGGTGTGGTTTTTTAGCACATGCATACAGAAGGATATGTGAACATTTTCTATAATTTGCAGCCCATGGATTCAAATCTCGTGTACAAAATAAACATGTGAAGAGAAGTTGTATTGATCTGATAAGATGACTTACAACTCTGTTTGTTTGTTTGTTTTTTTTTTTTTTTTTTTAATTATTTTAATAACTCTTAATTTTCACTTTTTACACGAGCATAAACCTATGATTAGAGTGAGCACAATGAAGATGAGAATCTGACCATATGTTCCTTGAACTTTTGAATGTGTTAATGTAGTTTTGCTTCGTTACTAGCTTCGCAATTAATCATTTGTGAATAGGGGTGGGCGTGGACTAGGTCATGGTATGCTCTTAAATTAAGGACTCAGTTCAGGCTTGGACCCAACATTTTTTGAATACTTAAGCAGAGCCCGGCCCAAGTTTTATCAAGCCGCAGTCTGGCCCATCAATTTCTCTTTATGATGTTAGAGAATATATATATATATATAAGTTCAGGCTTCGTGCTGAGCAGAGATAAGCCTAAGTCCGGCCCTATTAAAGGTTAGTGTTTTTATCTTGTGTTAGGGCTTTTGTCGGGCTTAGCTCATACTGGGTTTTTAGGGCCAGGCTCTGGTTGATCCGACCCTTTGTGCAGCACTATTTGTGAAGAACTCTCTCTAACAAGGTCCTCTTTAGTGGCTTATTTTCTTTAGAGAGCTTCTACTCCAAGTGCTTTAGCTCTCCTCTTGAAGTGTTGAAATGTTAACAGTGTAGTGAAAGGTATAACTCAAGTCGTATTTATAGTTTCTGGGTTTGAGTTGCTTTCCCAATTATGGCATTGTTGATGAATTTCACCAACTGAGCCTAGTTTCGTTAATAAATGGGAATTCGATTCCAATTTAAGTGGGGTTAGAGATAATTTGGTGGGACCCACCCACATTCTACCCTTTGCTAGATTTCATTTGATGGAATGCCGGTTAATTTAACTAGTGTTAGCGATATTTCCATGAGGTGCATCTGCCTTCTCGAGTGTGTGTAGGCCCATCACCAAGCTTAGAGCACTTCGATGGGCCCATCGCTAGCCCAGTGTTAGAGGTCTAAGGCACTATTTTAAAAATTTGTGATGGATATAGGCCGCTTATTTTAGAAGAATGATTGTCTGTGTCAACACAGACCTCTGTAAGAGTTCCATTGATTGACACATGATGTGTTTTTGAATTTTTTTTTTTCTTCTCTTTTTGACCACCTGCTTTTTCAACTGAATACTTTTTGGATGTTTTTACCGCTCAACACACATGTCAGCTTATAATTCACCATAAAAGCTACAGAGAATTTTTCATCACAACATTCGCTGGGTTTAGGAATAGCTACAAATTCTGGTTCCTGCATCCTTAACTAGCCATAATATCATCATTATCCCTGAGAGATAGCAAGGAATCCTCTGCAGTTTAAAAACTCTGGTGGCGGTGTTCAGTGCATGGTATGGAATTTTGAAAATTTTTGGCAACGTAGAGTGCAAGAACATCGCTAGTTGCTACCAGGGTTTTTCAATAGCAGAAGATCCTTTGCTCTGTGAGACACAATCTTTCGATCATTACTTAAATATTATCAAGGATATAGAAGAAAAAAGTGCTATCCACATCAAAGATTTACATGCCTACTAGCAAGGCTGCAATTTGGGCTGGCTCGGGCTGCAATTTGGGCTGGCCAGCCCGAGCCAGCCCGCCCAACACAAAGTTAAACTTGGCCAGTCCTAGCCCGGGCTTGCTTGGTTGAAAAAAAAAAACATTATTTTAGACTGTCGTCGCATAGTTCTTCTATGTCCTCAGGTGAACCATTTCAAATGTTCCAAGAGATCGACTGCAACAAAGCAGCTTATACCATGGCAGCTATAGTAGCTAAGGAACAAATCTCTCTATTAATAATTCCATTCTTGAAATGGATATCTGCAATCATGAGGGAATTCTAGTTGAATGAAATTGAGCTCATGCTCTTTACCCAAAAAAAAAAAAAGTGAATTAATATTTTATTTATTTTTCGTTTATTTAATTTATAAAAAAAAGAAGTAAAATCTTAGTTTATCTACCTGAAACCAAATCCACCAACGATCCTCTTTGGTTGGTTGCCTTGGCTAAGGAAAAAATCATATCCTTTCAAATACAACAACTGAGCAATGCTTGTATTTTATTTAGTTTTTCACCTTGAAGAAACACCCAACAAACAGCTTCTGTCTAAATATATTCTGTCCTTGAACTTCACTCAGGTTATTACACTTTACACACAACTCTTATTGTCACTCCTGACCCATTTAGAGGTGAATGTTTTCTAAATGGTTCATGCATAATAGACATGAAGATTCATCTTCCCAGTTACTCTATTGCATATAAAGAGAAGACTTAAAAATTTTCAAGTACAAACCAGGAACATAATACAAACTTTCCAATTTTTATCATATAGTAACTATATTATTTGCATAAGCAGATCCATATGATGAAGCTCACTTGGCTACTATGACCTTTCCCCAGTTCTTCTTGGCATAGTCGATGAACAGAGCCACCTCTTTTTCTCCGTCGATCATATTATTATGGTTGAGGTCACAATGGTTGAAGCTAAACCAGGTTCTCAGGGCAGTAAACTTGTAGCCAGAGTCTTTGAGAGCTTTCTTGAGATCTTCCTTGTTTATTTTACCATCACGATTGGTGTCGATACGCTCAAACCACTGCTTGAACTCCTTGTCACCAGACCCACCTGAGGTTTTTACAGTTCCCTGAGGGTGCATGTCTTATGAATGTATAGGGACGTAGAGAAGGTTATAGGAGAAACAACTAAATAAATTAGCTCAGTTGCTTACGGCATTAAGGGAGAGGGAGAGCTGGCCTCTTTTATATATATAGCTCTCCAATCGCTCACACTCCTGGGTGAGCATTTATTCCAACTTATTGTTATTCGGCTGTCAATCTTCGCCGACAGTATCGCCTTTCTTTACAAGAGAAGCATCTAAATGCAAGTGGCTTTCAACTTATTAAAAAGGAGAGGACTGCAAAACTTATTTTCTTTTGTTTGATGCATAGAGTTTATTTGTATAAATAGGATAAATAAAAAATAAAGCGGTCCATGTTATAGCTAGCTAGGCATAAATTATGGTGCTACCCCGAAGGTCAGACCGACAACGGGGGCCAACACATCATCACTTTTTGGGGCTGATGTGTCCCCCCCCCCAACCCCGGCGATGCCGGGCTGACCTGAGCAGGTCATACCAAATCCTTCGGGGCCTTAATTCTCAGATGGCTCCTTGGATTTGGTACAACCCCTAAGGTTAGCTTAAGGTCCAACCAACATCAGGGCCAATACATTGGTGCCAAAAAATTGACTTACACTTCTCGAAGGATGCTTTTCACCTTTCAGCACTAATGTGTCACCCCTGATACCGGACCGACCTAAGAGGGTCATATCAAATCCATGGAGGCTCTTAGATGCACTAGGTTGTACCCAAGTACTGAGAAACATAATTTTCTCCACTTTACAAAAAAAATAATAAGAATAAGGATAAAGAAGAAGAGGAAACACTGAGGAGCCTGAGGCTGGTGACATTATCCACCCAATGCCATCAATCTAATAAAACCCAAACCTCTTTAATTTTGGTGAACAATTACTTCTGATGGGCTGCCTGTAACCCTTGAGAGAGGATTGTATCCGCTCCTCTTAACTCCCACTCCTCTCTGTCCCTTGTCAACATCAATGCCGACAAGTGATTTTCACTTTTTGGGGGGGTGCATATCACTTCCTAACACACGGTGCGGATAAGAGCAGTTACAATCCTCTCTCGTAACCGTTTAATAAAAATCATATTGTAACCCTTTCATACAAATCACATTGAGGGTTAGAAGCAATCTTTAGCATCTGATCAAGCCAGTGAAGTACCGCCCAGTGGTCGTTTGTTTGCGGTGTGAAATCATCTACGCCACTCCCCCTGATGGGACACTCAGGGGGAATCAAGGGGGGGGGGTGGCGTAGCTACCAATTGTGAACTTTAGATGGTAGGTTTTTCTAAATTTTTGGGAATATTCCCTTATTATTGAGTGGGAATTGGGCAAAGCAGATTGTGCTTAACGTGAAAGGATTCCAACTGCCTAATAAATAATATAATCTTCAGCATACGGCTGGCGAATGTCCCACCGAATTCTGTGGAAGAACATAAAATAATCATGAAATATTCTGAAGTTTGATTTTCCCCGCAACTCCTCGCTAATTTGTTTATTTATTTCCTATAATTTCGAACATCTCTTTCTTTGTCTTTTGTGGAGAGATGTCTGTCCACTTGTATACTTTCTTTCTTTACTCTAAACTACAAATTTCACCAATGAATGTAAAATGCAATGGGTTAAATAGGCCGGTTAATGAGTCTGAGCCGAGCTTCATTATGCTTAGATCTTTAAAAGCTAAACTCGTAAAAAGTTGGATTAAATTTGATATAATATATAAAAGAGAAATTGGATTAGTGCCTTAGTGGGATTTTAGGCGGTTGTGTCCCTGTTTCTTTACACTGATTTTGTAGTTTGTTGGAGAATGATTGTCTGTTTTGAGGATAACCTCTATTATCGTGCATTGATTGACACACGTTGTATATTTGAATTTGATGTCTTTTATTGACCACCTACTTTTTCAACTGAACATTTTTTTTGGACCCTTTTACCCCCCAAAACAACACATGTCTATTTGTAATTCACCATATACACTAAGGGGCATTTTTATCACAGAACATTTTCTTCGTTTAACTTTATACACCCCATTTTTATGGGTGCCTATCTTTTCATTGGAAAACAATTTCTACAGTTTTAATCCTATGAACCAGTCTTTGTGTTGAGGACACAGTAGGACATTCAAAATCCTGGACAAAACATTTGTTCCCAGTTAAATTCTATAATAGCAGTTTAGCCCACTTCGGATCCTCTATTGCAGCTAAAACTGTTGCTTCGTCTTGCATGTGTTTATAGGACATGTGTTGCACTGCAGATTAGGATGCGAATTATCTGATTACTATCCATGTTTACTGATTCGATATATATATATATATATATATATATATATA
>JAOXJP010106114.1:0-14246 GCA_025762735.1 Platanus orientalis | reverse complement strand
AGGAGTGACTAACCTTCTAGGGTTCTGGTTGGCTCTTCCTAAGCTGAGGGTATTCAAAGTCCTGCCTTTTAATAACTATTATACTGACCTTATACCATCACATGACTCGAGACAAAATTTGGGTGCTTACAAAAGGATATCAATTAAACCTTACCTCTAGTGACTCTGGTAGAGGTGACTCTGCACTTGATGTCTCCGACAAGTGCTTACAAGTTTGGTGTCTCCAGCAAATACTTAAATATGCTTCCAGTGGCTCTGGCGGAAGCTTTCACATCCGATGTCTTAGATAAAAGTCTTCAAGAGATGGAAGGAATGTTGTTTGGTTGTGATGCTCATCCTCTTAATAGGTAAATGTGACTATTGTCTTTACAACGGGTGTAGAGAGCTCTATATAAGGTTTTCCAAGTTGGGCTCTTGTTTTATAAGGCTCCTTGAAAACACCAAGGGATCTTCTTCAAGTCTTGATTGATAGATTTACAAATATTTAGTTCCCCAAGACTTGTTATCTCCTCTCTTTAGGTAGATTTACTTATTTTGCTCAAGAACACCTTATATAGAGGTTTTCAAATGATTTTTCCCAAATTGAATGCTCAAGAATGTTTCTAATATGTTTAAGAGGTATTAGTTCATCATTTGGGACTAATCCCCTTCTTATAGGGTTAAGCCAAAGCTCCCCATGGCCTCTAACAGTAAAAAAAAACTAGCCATTAGAATTTAGATTTTTGTGTGTGATCGATTACAAAATCTATGATCAGTCATGACTGTAATCGATCATTGATCTCGTGATCGGTCATGACTGTGTTCAATCACAGGTCTATGATTTTATATTTAAAAAGAGATCATTGAGACAATCATTTTGAGTACTTATGAGTCTCAAACGAACATCGAAATCAAAAGTTATAGCCATTTTAAGTTCAAATGTCCATGTTTACTTCTTGACTCATTTTTACTTGGGGTTTTTGAGCAGTTGCACCTAGGGTCATATATTGGTCTATAGGCCTTCCTAGGATCAAACCTTGGTCTTTGGAGGTCTCTTAGGGAAACAACACAACATCCATTTGGTTTTATACCTAATTTACTTTTAAGGCTCACAAATGGTGACTTAGTTCTTCCTTGGTACTTCTTGGGTTCTTTGCTTCATATGCTTAGGCTTGTAGCACTTAAACCTCTTCCTTGTCTTGGAGATGGTCTCCACACTAGACACTCATAGGCTCACTTATTATATATAACATGCATAGCCTATGACCTAGACTTGGAATGAAATTGACAAATTATATCATGACTTTACAAGACTCTATACAAATATCACAAAGGGAAACAATTCAAGCCTTCCCTATCAAAACAATTAATTGCTGCCATATTTTATTGTGCCCTAACAATCATGACTATGGGCACCCAAAATTTATTCAAATTACAAAAGGGGGCCTATGCCCTCATAAATGTACATAAAAGTACCTAAGTGTCATGACCCAAACTCAGATCTGGCCCTCGCCCATATTCGACCCGGATTCAGATCACAACATAACAAAACCATGCATTCATTCTCTCTTTACCTTAATCCGTGTCGTTTTTTTTCTTTTTCTTAGCCCATTCACATAACATATGCAACATAAATAAAACTTGCTTCTAACTAGACATGAATATGGAAGGTACTAACATTCATCACCAAAATATAAATTGATGTGACATTCATCCCATGAGTGCCAAAAAGGAAATAAACTAGTGACTATATAAATCCTTAAATGTTTCAACATAATCTCAAGATCAAAAATGAAAGGACATTAGCCTGCATGTCTCATCTTCATAAACTAAGGCCTACACGATCCTTATGTTATGTCTCTTACCTTCACGACTTGTCTTTTAACCCCTAATTTGAAAAATGTTATGGATAGGTAAGTCCATAGCTCATAAGAGATTACAAAATATACATAGAAGAGTGGTCAAGCAAAGCAAAATAATAAGAGATGTCAAAACATGTGTAGGAATGCATATATCGATACAAAAAACAGAAACTATACATTAATGAAATGATGATTACTAACATGGTACAAAACATATGAAATATGTGCTTGTAATTCTTCAAAACATATGCCTTTTCACTCTTTTGAAATGGAACACTTTTGAAACACTCTTTTCAAAATATAACATGTATTGATTTTCTTTCAAATTGAACCAACGGTTCACTAATCTAATTTCACATATTAACCCATAAGAGTGTCTAGTCCTCAATTATTTCCCTAGGACGTAGGAGTTTAGTCCTCACATTATTCCTCTAGGACAAGGGTGGTCGCCACATTATTCCTTGGAACAAGGGCTTATCTAGTCCTCACATAATTCCCCTAAGGCAAGAGTAGTCCTTATATTATTCTCCAATACAAGGGTTTATCTAGTCTTTACATATTCCCCCAAGACAAGGGTAGTCCTCACCTTATTCCTCACAACAAATGCTTATCTAGTCCTCACATATTTCTCATAGGACAAGGGTACGTAGTTTCCACATTATTCCCTAAGACAAGGGATTATCTAGTCCTCACATAAATCCTTTAGGACAAGGGTAGTCCCCACATTATTCCTCGTGATAAGGGCATGGCCATTGATTAACCCCATCAGGACATCACATCATTGTACAATCCCCAAGAGAAGGGCAGGACCATTGATTAACCCCAAGAGAAAGGCATCACAAAATGAACATATGCACATCCGATTGAAACCTTTAAACAAACAATCAATATGTAATCCTTAAACCTTCAAAAATACGAGAATACATACCTTCACAATTCTATAATTCAAACTTTGAAAACAAATGCCAATGGATGTAAAACATATGGCACATCAATAGGCATGGAAACATAAGATGCTTGACCCAACTATAGGACATATAGAGGAGCTATGAAATCTAGAGATATTTCAATTCAAATGCAATTATGGAATGAAGCATAGTGATGTAAATACTTCAAATCTTGATGTAAGAATCCATAGAAATCATTGTGCAAATATTCTTACGAAAACATGGATGGAATCTATATGTTTTTGGCAACCAAAGCTCTCAAATGGACATAAATCACCACATAGAAAGTAGATATTCTAAGATCCTAACATGGAAAACATAGAATCACTTACAAATAACATGGATAAACAAGGACCTAAAATATTCTAGCAAGATAGGCTATAGACATGTAAGATAAAATGATTACATACTTTAAGCTTTGAAATCCATGGAGTTTTTACATCATAACCTTAAAACAATGAATTAGGAAACATAGAACTAGGATCTTAAGAGTAAAATTAGGGGTATATCATATATAACCACTTACAAAAACTTATCCTCCTTTGTATCGAGGAATTATCTTTCCAAACTTGTTTCCCTCTTTGTTTCCTCTTCTATAAGTCTTTCAAACTATTTTCTACAGCAACCACATGGTGTAGAGCAATAAAATTAGAAAAATCTAGTGAAAGACTGAGAGAATATTCCAAAATAAGGAGGTTCTCTCATGGTGAGGGCCTCCATGGCTTACCTTAGCCAAATTTTGGGTTTCCTTCTCATTTCTCCCAAACTATTCTCTTCTTTATCTTTCCTTCTTTCTAATGTATTTAAGCTTAAATGGGAAAAAAAAAATAGGGTTTTGGGTGTCACATGCAGGTTCCACACTCATTTGGGATGAAATCACGTGTTGGCACGAATCCCAAAATTTGGTTTTTCCTAGGCAAGATCAATCTTCCAATCGAAGATCGATCTTGCCTTTGATCATGACTTCAATTTTGATATTCTAGATTTCCAAGATTGAAGTGGCAATTGATCACATGCAAGAACCACTCTTCTAGGCAAAACCCGTAGCTCACGAAGTGGTGATTGACCATGGTTGTGATCTTAGTCAAGATAGATCTTCCCATTGGAGAACGATCTTCCCTTCGAGGATCCATCTTGATAGTCTAATTTTGGACTTTTTAACTCTTTAAGTTTCCAAACTCGGTCCAAGTAGGGGTCCAGTCTTTCCTAACCATTTCTATGACATGTTTAGGTCTCAAGAGCACTGAGGTTAGCCCTATTGCTCACACACTGGTAGCATACCACTTATAGATAGATGGTGTCGGGTTCAAGTATCTAAGACTTACCATAAGTGGATGCAAAGTGTTTCACTAAGTCCATATATAAGCCTTAAACTTATAAATTAGGTTTTGTCGTAAGGATAAACCCTCAAGGAATTGGTTTAGGTTGATAAACATTAACCCCAAATATCACCAAGCCCACGTGTTGAGTCCCTTACCAAGCTTAAAACCTAAACATTCTTAAATGATACCTGTATGGAAGAGGATTGGAATAAATAGATTCTTCAAGACAAACAGGTAAAATTTATTAGTTAAGTGCTATAATAGATCTCGTAAATGAACTCTTCTCTAAAATTGAGAAACTACAAGTAACTAATAAGATACAAAAGGAAATGATTCAACACCCAATCAAGAGAACGAAGGATTCCAATGTAAAGTTTTGAATATTCACCTTACATGAGTATGGGACTTTTTTGAAGACTTTATCAAAGAGAAATCCAACCCCCAAAGATAGGAAAAAGTTCGAAGGAATTCAAAGCATCTCAAAGTCCTTCCATGCGTCTGAAGCACCAAGGTATATTTTACGCTTTCTCTACCAATTACAATCTCTTAAAAAAAGAAGAATTTTTGCACTCTTAAAAACTCCATTTATTTGCCATTGAGAGCATGACTACGGTGTTTACTTCCAACCAGTAAAGGGTGAAGTCCAGAGTGAAGAAAATACCACCCCAACACATTTGAAGAGATAAATGTTACATCATGTTCTTCTCTTCAGCATTGATTTTTAATTAGTGGTCTACACTCATATAAAGAATGTAATGAAAATAGTTGTACTCACTATTCTCTTATTTGCAATTTACTTTCACTTTTCATATTTTTTCCAATCATGAAATAGTTAATGGTCAGTGGTACTCTCTTCTCATCTTTTAGTTGATCTCAACAACATTGTTAAACCAATGATGATGCCTAAAAAGAGTCACTATCACAATTACTACACTGTGGGAGTAAGAAAAATTATTTATTTGATTCTAACTCTACTATAGCATTCCATATCACTAACCATGAAAACCCGGTAACTTGTGCCACAATGAAGAAAGAAAGCTCCCAATTGGTGGAACATCTCATGCATTATACCGAAAGGTGTTCCTCAAAGGATATGATATTAAATAAAAAGTATAGTTGAGTAATCACTCCAAAGAAGAATAACATGTTTCTTTCTCCATTCATCATTAATGATGAGATGTTTCTTATCCATTGCCCGAAAAACAATCAAGCATTGAATCAAGTTCTGGATCACCATCTGTATGTTGGAATTATGTGTCCTAACAAAGCTATTCACATAAAATATAGCTATATCTGTTTGTTTATTTTATTAGTAAAGAACTTTTTATTTCATTATCAAATGTATTTCTTTTTATTATAATGGTAATTATTTGATCAAATGAGATGGGAAAGGTGGTCTTTAGGTAACATAGTACAATGTCAAACACATTGGAATGCATGGTGAGAAGTGATGATCTAGTTCTTGTAGACTTGAAACTTTATAGTTGTGGATGATGTTGGACACATCACATATAGGATTCCTACATGTAGAGCTACCATACAATCAAGTGATATAATCTTAATCACTAGTGAGACTTCGAGATTTCATATAGGTACATCATATAAATGCACTAAAGGTAGCCATTGTTAACACACTTGGTAAAACCTCATTGTTAGAATAAGTGTTAAATCTAATTTCTAGACTAATCCTTAGAAATGAAGGATTTGCATTTTTCTAAGTATTCTTGTTGATTATTTTTAGCTATCAACTAGTGATGCCTAATTGGTGGCTATATCACAGGTGGTTTGGATAATCAACATGGTACTTGAGTGAGTACAAATGCCCAATAAGGAATCCACTTCCCTTAATGAGAGAAATAATTAGTTTAGGACATTTGTGATTTGATTAAACAATAACATCTAGCATCAATGGTTTTTTTATAAAGAGTTCTTTCAATGATTTCAAAATTATTTTATTATAGTAAATAAGCTTATTTTGAAAAATATTTTATTGAAAGAATATTCTAGATTCCAATCAATTATTGAATTTCATAAACATCATATTCTAATGACCAAAGGAGTTAGGAAATGATTAATATTTTATCTTGAGGGTCATTAAGGAATATTGTATAGTAGAAGGACATATTGTAAAATATTTATAAGGACCTCATTGTTAATTTTTTTTAATCTTTGGGAGTTCAATTGCAATATGTTATAAGGATTATTTCAATTAGTGGCGTATCAGTTCGTAATTAATAAAAAAATACCATATCTTTAATGCAATTTGACTTAATTAGGGATGCATGCTCACAATTTAAGGATAAAAATCTCAGAAGGTTCTTATACCTCCTAAGGCATCTTTGGTTCTTCAAAAACTCTTTAAATATACCTACCTATGTTTAGGAGGGATTTGAGAAGCTCGAAGAGCTTTGAAGCATGTGTGGAAACATTAGAGACCATGTTGGATTTACATCTTGTGTCTAGTTGCTCATTGATGTATTTTCCTATGGTTGTCTCTCATTTAAATCCTTGCATTACATATGGTGATAATGGGAGTATTATAATGGAGAATGATTGTCTGTTTTGAGATAAACCTCTAAAAACGTGCCATTGATTGACATATGATGTGTTTTTGAATTTGATATCTTTTATTAACCACCTTCTTTTTTAATTGTACACTTTTTTGGATCCTTTTACTCCAAACAAACAACGGATGTCTATTTAGAATTCAATAGAAAGAGAGAGAGAGAGAGAGAGAAAAAAAAAAGAGGGTTTCACTTGAAGGAAAGAACATCTAAAGATGGTACAGGGTTTTTATTATTATTATTCTGAAGTGAAGCTTGACCGCTTGGGGGCAAAGCCTGTTTTTTAATTGTTTTAGTGAAGCTTGGGGGGACCATGACCCCCTCCCCCATGTGGCTCTGCCACTGGCTGTTTATACATTTTAGATGGGGATCCAAAGAGAAACGGACTCATACATATTCATGTTCTTGTGTAACCGTCCAGCAGTACCCATCACATCTAAAGGGGATCCAAAGTGAAACGAGACAAAATTGTGGACAATTCGAAATCACTCTACAGTCCAAACAGGCTTATCACAGCTATGAAAGTGGTTGTGATTTGACTGAACTTTGAAATTCAAATCTCCAAGGTGTTAAATCAAAACCTCTTATGTGGCTATGATATGACCGTTGGGACTATAAATGGATTTTGACTTTTGAGCTGTGGACGATGTCCTCTCAAAAACTATTTGTTATGCTGTATATCCCAATCAAGCTGCACCACTCAGCTGATCCTTTTCACCCTTGAATTCAAAGGCATCAATTTAATCAGCTATGTTGGCCAGCCTCGTCTCGTCTGTTCACCCTTGTGGTTCACCAATCAACTGATTTGATTTATAATTTTTTCAATGATCAGTTTATATCTGGTGGATTGAATTTAAAATTTTATTCATTTTTAAAAGTGCCCTCTTTGACATAAAGTTAAGAGAGTTTCTCATGACAAATTAGTAAAATAAAGAGAAGTAAAAGGTTTCTTCATGGTAAAAAAACAAAGAAGTATTCTTTAAGATGTAAATAAATTGAGAAGGGTATTGATGCAGGTCATGTAGGACAACTAAGAATTTGTGGGAACCACATAGATAGATTTAATATTCAGCTATATTTAGGTGTATTAGGTTTAATAGATAGTTTTTTTTAGTGAAATACCAGATAAACTTTAATTTGTTTATATTTTACCATTTTAGTTGTTAGAAGATTTTAGATGTCTTTTATTATGAGTAATATCTTTCATTCCCAAACCTCTGGGGAATTGTATTTTAAATAAGATAGGATCGTAGGCTTATGGATATTTTTTTGCAAGGGGCATCCAACATTTTGAATAAAAATTCTCCACAATTTTGTGATTTTGCATGGTTGAGTATCTCCTAACCCTCATGGTGGTGTTCCTTTTTATTCTTCTTTTGCAGACAATTTTTTCTTTGAATCAGGGTATTGCATTGAACCAGTTTCGGTTGGTATCAAAGCCTAATTTTTATAGCAAACAACTGAAGATGTTGTACAGTACATTGTGCTACTTAAACTCCAAAAAAAATATGAGAAGGATGAGGTTTTCGAAATACCATTTTCATTTAATACATGTACTCCTTGTAGAGAGTCGTTGATGATGATTGTTACATATTTTGGGAATCGAAAGAAGTGTCGTGGTCATTATTATTTTATGACAAGCCTGTGTACAATGACAATGAACCATCAAAAGGTGATACCTCACACAATAAAGAATCGAAGAGAAAAGGTTCTAATAGAATTTGTACCAGAGAAGAAGCCAATTGCTGAATCATTGATTGGGTGTTTTGAGGTTGTTGCCAAGACGAGAGAAAGGAGTAAGGATAGAGAAATCAATAAGGGTCAAGTCGTAGCTAGATAGTGACTTTTGGTTGTTTCAACCCAACCATCGTTACCTAAGAAGAAGAGATCGGGTGGGATGAGATTAAAGATCTTGGAAACAATGATGAGAAGAAAGTAATGATTGTGGTCAACTACAAGGGTGAGGAGAAGCAGTTCGTTGCTGAAGAGATTTCCTCCATGGTCCTGATGAAGATGCGTGAGATCGTCGATGCCTACCCAGGTTCAAACATGAAGAATGTCGTTGCCACCGTCCCTACCTACTTCAATGACTGGCAGCATTAGGCTGCCAAAGTTGTTGAAGACATTGTTGGCCTCAATCTCATGCGCATCATCAATGAGCCCACAGCCGCTGCTATTGCGTATGGTCTTGATAAAAACGCCAAGAGTCTTAGTAGGAAGGATACCTTCATCTTTGACCTTGGTGCCCTATAATGTTTCCCTCCTCCCCATTCAAATGGGTATATTTGTGGTGAATGCCGCAGTTGGAGACACCCACCTGGAAGAGTATGTTGTGTTCTACTAGAGCCTAACAAATGATTATGAGGAGCACTTGGCTGAGTTTAAGGCTATTCTATTTGTGCCCAAGGGGGCTCCATTCAATCTCTTTGATACTAGGAAGAAGCCTAGCAATATTAACTATTAAGCTTTACGTCCGTAGAGTCCCATTATGGACAACTGAGAAGAGTTGATGCCTAAGTATCAAAGCTTTGTGAAGGGCATTGTTGAGTCCGAGGACCTTCTCTTAAACATTTTCAAAAAGATGTAGCAAATTAAACAAGATCCTCAAGGTGATCCGCAAGAACCTAGTTCTAATACCAACTGAAACCGGCTCAATGCAATACGCTAATTCTAAGAAGAAATTGTCTGCATAAGAAGAAAAATAAAGACCAACATCACAAGTGCTGGGAGATAAATAATCATGGAAATGTGGATTTTTTTGTTTTTTTTTTTGTTTCAATTTTCTTCAAAAAGTTGGATGCCCCATATATTTGAAATAACAATTCCCTAGAGCTTAAGGAATTAAAGATATTACTTCTAATAAAAGGTATCTAGAATCCTCTCACAACTAAATGCTAAAATAGAAACAAACTAAAATAATTTAGTAAACCTAATACACCTAAAATACAGCTGAATATTGATTATTTTTATGTGTTCCCCATCAATTCTTAGTTGTTCTACATGTGGCTCACATCGGTATTCTCCATTATTTAGAGAGTTTTTGGTTCAAAAGATCTATAGACTCCTCAGACTTTGGTAACTTCAACTCCATTAACAACCACTTACAAATCATTTTTCGGCCTACACCCCTTATCTCAAGTTTTGGATCAAACTAATCTATTGACACAAATAGTTTGTGGGCAAAAATTGAGTTACCTGAGTTTTGGGGTGACAGGGTGAACTACTAGTTTTCATATACATTTTCTCATATTTATAGTGAAGAATGGACAACAGTTGTAGACGTGGTTAGAGAGTCGAACCACACACAATACTCAACATGTGTATTTAATTGTTGGTTTCTTTACTATTGACTTAGTCTTTATTGCGTTGATTGTGAGTGATTTCGCACATATCCCATCATGTGGTATTATATGGCGATTTCAAGTGCGCCAACGCTTAACCATAGATGAACAAAACCAATAGTGTTTAACCAAATCATATGATTAAGAGTCACATGATCAATATTTTTTTGCCCTAGCAACATTGAAGTAGAACCCATTCAATTGTAGAATCTAATCTTCTAAATATTAGACATATGGAAAAGTATTGGTGTCCAAAGCCTAATTTATATGTCTTAAATGAAAAAATAAATATAAAACGAAGAAACAATATAGAAGGTACGAGTATAGGTGTTATCAAGAAGCATTTGTGCGAATACACTTGGGTATGGATGTTAGTTGAAGCCCAATAGAACAATTGATAGTTGTAGCATCACACGTGTTCTTTTCTAAATCTTTCCCTATCTAATAGATACTATAAATTTATAATATAGATTATGGATCTTCCTCAATTGCTAGTTATTAAAGAAGCGATCTTATTGAGACCAAGATCCACTTTTTTGAAAAGAAAAAAGAAAGAAAGAGAGATTAAGATCCGAAACCCATATCAGGTAGGGTAATTTGGTCATTACAAGGGTGTATAAATACTGAAAACAGCTTCTCTATGCCATATGTAATGCCCAAATACCATTATAAGAATGTGCAGGTCAGCTTGATTGGTCGTAACATTGCCTTCAACATAGTGAAGGAGACAACCACATCAGGTCTGATGGCAGCTCTTTCGAATATATATGAAAAACCCTCTGTTATTAATAATGTGTTTTTGATGTGGCGATTATTCAATCTAAAGATGTCGCAAGGCACGCCTGTGACTGATCATCTAAACGAGTTCAATCTAGTTACATCATAGTTGAGTTTTGTAGGGATTGAATTCGAAGATGAGGTCAGAGCTTTAATTCTTTTATCCTCATTGTCGGAAAGTTGTAATGGTGCTGTAACTGCAGTGAGTAGTTCTTCTGGAAACTCGAAACTCAAATACAATGATGTTCAAGACTTGATTCTAAGTGAAGAAATTCACAGGAAGGAATCAGGGGAAACATTAGGATCTATTTTGAATACAGAGAACAGGGGAAGAACATCTGAAAGAAGTGTAGACTGTGGTAGATTGGATTCCAAGAGAAGGAGCAAGTCGAGATTTGGAAAACCTTTTGGCAGTTGCTGGAACTGTGGAAAGAATGGTCATCTAAAGAAAGATTGTCGAGCACCAAGGAAGAAGAACAAGGATGAGTAGGATTCAGTGAACGTCACAATAGAGGAGATCCTTGATGCTCTGATTTTGAGCAATGACAGTCCCATTGATTCATGTGTCTTGGATTCAAAGGCATCCTTTCACTCTACCCCACATAAAGAAATCATGAAAAACTATGTTAATGGTGAATTTGGAAATGTTTATCTAGCTGATGATGAACCTTTGGACATTGTGGGTAAAGGAGATGTTCGAATTAAATCACCTAATGGGGCTGTATGGAAGTTACAGAACGTCAAACATGTTCCTGGTTTGAAGAAAAACTTAGTATCTGTGGGACAACTTGATGACGAAGGGTATGCAGTAACTTTCATGGATAGTTACTGGAAAGTCACCAAAGGAGCCATGATTGTTGCTCGTGGAAAGAAGATGAGTACTCTCTACATAATGACAACCACTAGAAATTTTGCTGCAATTGTTGATGCAGAAGAAGATTCAAATCTGTGGCATCACAGACTTGGCCATATGAGTGAAAAAGGGATGAAGACACTTTTGTCTAAAGGAAAACTGTCAGGTATAAAATCAGTGAACATTGGTTTGTGTGAAGACTGTATCTTTGGAAAACAAAAGATGGTTAGTTTCTCAAAAGTTGGCAGAACACTCAAGACAGAAAAATTAGAATTGGTTCATATAGATGTGTGGGGACCTTCTCCAGTTTCATCTCTTGGAGGCTCATCATATTATGTTACTTTTATCGATGATTCGAAAAAAAATGTATGAGTTTATTTTTTGAAAAATAAATCTAATGTTTACAACACTTTTAAGAAGTGAAAATCCATGGTAGAAACTAAGACAGGTTTGAAGATAAAATGCTTGAGATCTGATAATGGAGGAAAGTATGAAGACAAGAAGTTCAAAGAATTCTGTGCCATTAATGGGATTAGAATGGAGAAAACTATTCCTAAGACACCACAGCACAACGGGGTGGCAGGACGCATGAACAGAACTTTTAATGAACGTGTTAGAAGCATGAGGATACACTCTGGACTGTCGAAGATGTTCTGGGCTAATGCAATTAATACTGCAACATACTTACTCAACTGTGCACCTTCTGTTCTTTTGGATGTGAATCTTCCAGAAGAGGCTTGGAATGGAAAGAAGGTATGTCTTTCATATTTGAAAGTATTTGGTTGTGTTTTATATGTGCATATAGATTCTGATGCTAGGAGTAAACTTGATCCAAAATCTAGAAAATGTATTTTTATTGGGTATGGCACTGATGAGTTTAGTTATCAATTTTGGAACGATCAAAATCAGAAAATAATCAAAAGTAGAGATGTCATATTTAATGAAAAAGTTATGTATAAGAATAAGTTAGTTGCAGAATCTGATAATGTAGGCATTCATGCTAAAAAGAACATATTGAACTAAAAGAGATTTTTGAGAGTGATGTGTTGAGGAGAGTTTAGAATAATCCAGAAAACATAGTTCCACAAGTTGAACCAAGCACTCCTGCTACTAAGGTGAGATGGTCCTCAAGAATCCTTAAACCGACACAACGGTATTCTCCATCTTTACATTATTTATTACTGACTGATGGTGGTGAGTCAGAATGTTATGTAGAAGCATTAGAGGTTGATAACTCGATTAAGTGGGATCAGCTATGTAGAAAGAGATGGACTCACTCATGTCAAACCAGACATAAGACTTAATTGAGTTACCGAAAGGCAAGAAAGCTCTACATAATAAATGGGTGTACAGAATCAGAGAAGAGCATGATGGTAGCCAATGCTACAAAGCAAAATTGGTTGTGAAAGGATTTCAACAAAAAGAAGGTGTTGACTACACTGAAATTTTCTCTACAGTTGTGAAGTTAACAAAAATCAAAGTGGTATTAGGAATTGTGGCTACAGAAGATTTACACCTTGAGCAGCTAGATGTAAAAATTGCATTCATTTATGGAGATTTGGAGGAAGACATCTATATGATGCAACCATAGGGATTCATAGTACTAAATAAGGAGGGATTGGTATATAAACTGAAGAAAAGCTTGTATGATTTAAAACTGGCTCTGAGACAATGGTATAAGAAGTTTGATGGCTTCATGTGCAATAGTGGTTTTATGAGATGCTAGATAGACCATTGCTGCTATGTTAAAAGATTCGGTGACAGCTATATTATCTTACTCCTATATATGGATGATATGCTTATTATAGGGTCAAATATGTAAGAGATCAATAACTTAAAGAAATAGCTATCTAAGCATTTTGCAATGAAAGATTTAGGTGCTACAAAATAAATTCTTGGAATGAGGATTAGTAGAGATAGAGCATCTGGAACTTTGGTACTCTTACAAGTAGTGTATGTAAAAAGGGTTCTTAACAGGTTCAACATGCAAGGTGCAAAACCAGTGACCACACCTTTAGCTAGTCACTTTCGACTATCTAAAGAGCAATCACCTAAGATAAAGTAGGAGTAGGATGACATGAAAAGAGTTTCATATGCTTTAGCTATTGGCAGCCTAATGTATGCTATGGTTTGTACCAGGTCAGACATAGCACATGCAGTGGGAGTTGTGAACAAGTATATGAGCAATCCAGGCAGGCAACATTGGGAGGCAGTAAAGTGGATCCTAAGATATTTGAGGGGTACCACAGATAGGGCACTTTGTTTTAAAGGTGCATGTATGGAATTGAAAGGTTTTGTTGATTCAGACTTAGCCGGTGATGTTGATAACATGAAGAGTACTACTGAGTATGTGTATACCTTGGGTGGTACAACAGTTAGTTGAACTTCTAAGTTACAAAAGATTATAGCTCTCTCCACTACAGAAGTTGAATATATTGCAGTTACTGAAGCTAATAAGGAGATGATTTGGTTGCAAAGCTTCTTGGATGAGTTAAGTAAGAAACAGAAAAATAGTGTTTTCTAAAGTGATAGTCAGAGCGCTATACATCTTGCAAATAATCCAGTGTTTCATTCTAGGACGAAGCATATACAGTTGAGATA
>JAOXJP010106103.1:0-14247 GCA_025762735.1 Platanus orientalis | reverse complement strand
CTCTCTCTCTCTCTCTCTCTCACTCACTCACACACACACACACACACACACCCACACACATATATATAGAAGCAGTTCAAAATAAATTGTGAACATGTCATTTAACTGAACATTCTCAAAGTGCTTCCCTATTTTTTTTCCATTTGATTCTCTTCACGTTTCCTACATCCTTTCTATAAAATTATAATGCTGCTTTTGCAGCAATTTGCATGCCTACTTGTTAATGCAAGTCAGGTCGCACTAGCTTACATGGAGCAATTGGATCGGAAGAAGAAGCGCAAGCCTTGGGCTTGAGTCGGGTTAGTAATTATCCCTTTGGACTAGATTTGGTTCATGGATCAATTCATACAACAATCCTTATTGAAGTTTGATGAGAAAGTTTTTAAAGGCTTCTAGTTTTTTTATTGCTCTTCTTGAAGAATTTGACTTCGTTATCTTGGAACTAGAAGAGAAATGGGAAAGCAGAGTTGGTTGAATTCATTTAGGCGGACAAAAACACCAATGTCACCTACCGCCTCTCACACTCTTCGTGCACTTCATCCATACCATTTCCAGGCTGCATCAATTGGTATCAGAGCTCAAGTGTTGGATCTATGCCTTCGCATAACCGTAGACATGGAAGAACTACTACTATTGAAGGTACCATTGTTGTGGATCAATAAAAGGAAATATTGTAACTTTGAAGGCAAGTCGAGATGCTTTCCCAGTGCATTGCACAAATTGAAACTCTTCATGAGGTTGAGGATGATGGGTTAGACAAATTATTTGAAAAACCCTTTTCATGACCACGCTTGATCCGACTGCGATGGAAAATAAAAGATGGGATGGTGGATTTAAAGTTGAAATTCTTGAATTTAATTGTTGATTGCAAGCCGAAGAATTCCTTAATTGGATTTTCAATGTTGAAAGAATCTTAGACTTCAATTATTTTCTCAATGATAAAAGGGTTAAATTGGTAGCCTCAAGGTTATGAGGAAAATCATTCATGGTGGGATCAACTCTTGATGATAAGGCAATGAATGGGAAAATCATGTATCACAAGTTGGGAGAAAATGAAGAGGACAAAATTTTATGCCCTTCAACTATACCCAAACCATGTATCAAAGATTGTAAAATCTTCATCGAGGAAGTAAGTTTGTGAATGACTACACTAGAAAATTTTACCAATTGATTTTTAGAATTGATGTGGCCAAAAATGAAGAACAAACAATGGCACGTTATATTGGGGGTTTAAGGCCATCATCCAAGATGTTCTTAACCTTCATACTTTATGGACCATTTTGGAAGCTTTTCAAAGAACTTTGGTTGTTGAAAAACAACAAGGCCAAGGTGGGTCACGTTCTAGATTTTCTCAAGAGTATGGATGAAGAAATACTATGAGAAATGCGGTAGCACAAAGTGTAACAATAACCCAAAACCAAGTAACTACTCAAGGATCTAAATGAGTAGGTCATGTTACACCTATGGGCCTTGCAAACACCAATATGTGAGGTGAAAACTCATAGGGAAGCAAGATCATTCACTATCTTAAATGTGGTGAACTGGGCATCGAGCTATTGAATGTTGTAAAAATGCTAGCCAGGAAGGAAAACAAATTTTGATTGAAGAAGAAAATGAAGAAATGTACAAAATGCAAGAAGAAGAAATTGAAGAGGAAAAAGAAGATGTCATACACAAGGTGACATGGGAGTGTCATTTTTAATCTGGAAGAACCTTCTCACTCTAAGACAAGAATCTCAAGAAGATTGGCTATGCATCAATATTTTCCACACCACATGTACTATTGATGGCCGACTATGCAAGGTTATCATTGATAGTGGAAGTTGTGAAAATGTGGTTTCTGAAGAAGTTATGAACAAGTTAAAGTTGAAAGTGGAAATCATCTATCCTTACAAGCTTGCTTGGTTCCAGGAAATAAATGAGGTGACTGTTATGAAACATTGCCTAATTTTAGTTTTTTATAAGCAACCGATATTTTGACAAGATCATGTGCAATGTCATAGCGAAGGATGTTCGTCATATTTTTTTGGGAAGGCCATGGCAATATGACCATAAAGTGATGCATGATGGATTTAAAAAGGCCTACATATTTTGGAAAGATAACAAGAAGATTATCTTAGACCCAACCAAGGAAGAAATTAAACCTAAGCCTCAACAAGGGGTGGGTAGTAATTTTCTTTCTATGACTATGTTTAAAGAAGAGGAGGCTGAAAGTAAGGTCTTTAATGCATTGGTGACTTGAAATGAATCATTAGTTGAAGCTAGACCTATAGAAGTTCAACCAATTCTTAAAGAGTTTAAAGTTGACATGGCAACGGACTTACCTCTAGGTTTGCTATCAATTAGAGATATTCAACACCAAATAGACTTGGTCCCAAGATCGAGTCTACCAAACAAAGATTACTATCAGATGAGTCCTAAGGAGCACAAGGAGTTAAATAAGTAAGTCAATGAGTCATTGGAAATGGGTTCATTAGGAAAAACATGAGTTTATGTGCAATTCTTATAATATTAGTCCCAAAGAAAGATAGGTCATGGTGCATGTGCATTGATAGTAAAGCCATCAACAAAATTACCATTAAGTATATCTCAAGATTGGATGACATTTTAAACCAACTAACAGGTGCTAAAATCTTTTCTAAGATTGATGTGAAGAGCATGTATCATCAAATTCGAATATGAGAATGATATGAGTGGAAGATTGCATTCAAAACTCAAGAAGGATTATATGAGTGGATGGTCATGACATTTGGCCCATCCAACACACCTAGCACTTTCATGCGAATGATGAATCATGTGCTAAAGCCATTCATTGGAAAGTTTGTGGTTATGTATTTTGATGACATTTTGATATATAGTTCATCACTTGACCTACACAAAAAACTCCTTTAAGAAGTCTTCACCACTCTCGAAAGGAGTAGTTGCTTGTTAACAAAAAGAAGTCCTCTTTTAAGATGGACCATGTGATGTTCTTGGGCTATGATGTATCTACAGAAGGAGTTGGAGTAGACCAATCCAAAGTAAAGTATATTCTTGAGTGGCCAACACCTAATAGTGTGCATGATGTAAGAAGCTTTCATGGTTTAGCATCCTTCTATCGTCGATTAATCAAGAATTATAGTACCATTGTTGCTCCAATTACAGATTGCATGAAAAAAGGTGTTTTTTTAATGGACCAATGAAGCGAAGGAGAGATATCAGTCTATCAAACAACAATTGTTATAAGCTCCTATCCTTGCATTACTTGACTTTGGTAAGATTTTTTAAATAGATTGTGATGCATCATGAGTTGGCATTGGTGTAGTGTTGGGTGAAGTAGGTAGACCAATGGCATTCTTAAGTGAGAAAGTCAAGAGCAAAGCTTTGACACTCTACTTATGATGTTGAATTTTATGCCATTGTTTAAACTTTGAGGCATTGGAAACATTATCTCATTTAGAGGGAGTTTGTGCTATATTTTGATCATGAATCTTTGAAGTATTTGAATAGCCAGTAGAGCTTGAGTAGATGACTTGGCAATTTGGAAGTATAAGCTAGGGATTCACGACAAAGTTCTAAAGTATGAGAGATTGAAATGGAAAGGGAAAAGAAAACATAAGTTGTGGTTGATTGCATGGATGATTAACAAAAAATCTCGAGGATGAGTTTTCTCTCACCATGACCGACTGATGCAGACCAGGTTGCACTAGCTTACATGGAGCAATTGGAACAAAAGAAGAAGCCCAAGATTTGGGCTTTAGTAAGCTTGAGTCAGGTTGATGGTTGGCCTTTGGACTGGATTTAGTCCATGGGTCAACTCATGCAACAATCCTTAGTAGAGTTTGGTGGGATGTCTTTAAGGGCTTCAAGTTTTTCTGTTGCTCTTCTAGAAGAATTTTTATGTAGTTATCTTGGAACCATAAGAAACATGGGAAAGGGGAATTGGTTGCATGGGAAATGTAATTTTATGTTTTCTAGCTCCTTTTGAAATGTTCATTTTTATTTTTTTTTTTTTTTTTTTTTTTTTTTTTGTAACAAAAACATTTAATGCTCAAGATAGAGGGTTATGTAGAGAATCTCTCCAATCAATCTCTATATAAGGGGGTGTCTTGTGTATATAATGGAGGTCTTACAACATGTGTGAAATATTTTATCTTCTTCATGTAAGAAGACCACAAGTTGTGGGTGCTCTTGGTGTGAATATTTTGGTCCAGGAGTGACACCTCCTTGGTTCCCTTCAATGATTTTTTCCTTTCCTTCTTCGGCAACTTGTCTTGCTTTGGAAAGTTCTTAAATCAGCTCTCAACTCTTATTGGTGTGTGTTTGTGTTCCGTTCAATAGAACCTCACTAGTTCCATTGCGCTAAGGAACGGGCTTGAGCATAGTCTCTTTGCCTTGGTTCCTCGAAGACAATGAGCTTAAATCCAAAATTTATTTGTACAGATTCTTTGAATTTATCCGGGCAAACCAAAATGCCAATTTGACCTACCACCTCTCCTGCTCATCGCACACTTCATCTGTGCCACTTCTAGGCAGCGTCACTTCCTCTTTGGCAATAATGTTTTGACTACCATCCATAGACCCTTGTGCAATATAGGGTGGTAGCTTGTCTCATTTTTAGTTGCCACGGTGAGAACACACATACACACCTCAAGAAGAGGTACGTGCAAGTAGTGCATCCAATCCCCACTATCACCATGGTTATGCAGCCTTAACATAAGTAAGATCAGACCCTATCAACACTTAGGATCCTCTCCTGCTCGCAAGACCATCTTAAAATGGTCTTTAGTGTACTACCTTAAAAAAGTGAAATAACTTTTTTTTGATGCATTTATGTTACAGACAATCAAGACAATCCTGCGAGTAAGAGACGATTCGCTCCTACTAATCAAGATAAATGTAGAAGAAACTTGTTGGTCATGGGGTAAATTTTTCCTCTCTCTATCCTAATCAGATAGGTTCATAAATGCTTCAATTAAGAGGACTTTCAATTAGCTTCAAAAGGAAAGAGATAAAGATAACCTATAATTTAAGAAGATAAATTACAAGATAAATGTCGTACTTGGTATAATTAGAATTGATCCTCTTTTCTAGGAATGCTCCCCTCGACAGTAAGTTCTTCAAGTACAACTCAATCGGTTACTAATTACAATTACAAAGCTACTGAAACTAAGCCACTAATTAAGTTACTCCTACTCTTAGGATAAAAATAGATATGTTTGATTGTTGACGGTTATTTTCTTCGTCTATTCGTCTGCAATTTATACAACCTCGATCAGTTACAATATTCCCTCATCACTTTTCCACTTTGTTAGTTTCTTCTTCATGTCGTTGCTCTATTAATCTCCATTACTCACGTTTATGGAAACTTCCTTCACATCTCAACTCTGATTGTTGGTTGTGGAAGTAAGGTGCATTATGTTCCTTTTTCTTTTAGTCGTGTAGGTAGTGACCCATGTTCATTGCATGCTGGTGCTCAAGACACAAGTTGTCATCCAGCAAAACTTCCCTTCTTTACATTCCAATCATTTTAATGGATAGATTCAAGGTTGGAAAAATCCACGTACCTTACATCCATTGAAGGGATTCAAAATGGTGTTAATAAATGGCCCCCACATATGTCTAGTTTAGATCTTAACTAGACATGCATGCTCATCTTCTAACACTCTATATTTGTCCACATGGGATTCATTAATTGTTTTGGTGATTTATGCTCAAGGATGTAATTGATTTGGCCCAGTTATCCCAATCATCACTTTTGCAAGACTGGAAATCATCACTAAATTTCCTTCTTCATGAGGTCATCCAATCTCTACTTTCCACGTTAGGCCCCCTGCCTAGTTCATCACCCACGACTAGTGGGTGGTCTTCTCATCTCAGGTCTCTTTATTTCTCAGGGTGCTCTGCCTCTTCTAAGAGGCTGGAGGGTTCCATAGATGCACAGATGATTCTGGGGTACCTTTTGGACCATGGAGGATTGGTTTACGCTTAGAGATGAAGCACCATCTATAAATTTGGAGACAGATTCCAATTTTTCCTGTTGCCCAACCACCTACGCATGCCATAGTTCTAGAAAAGGGCACGCACTAGAAGAGACACACTGACTTGAGCCCCTTCCTTTTCTCCCTTGATGTCAAACCACTTTTTGAGGCAACTCTTGAGGTGACCTCTTGGGTGATGAAAAACAAATCTTACCCTGGGCTCCTCTACTTGTGGTGATAGGTAGGTTAACAGCTTTTACTACAACTCGTGCCTTACCTTCGCTCAACACTAGCCTTTACGCCTCATGTTGATTAGTACTGGGCCATTTTTTACTATTTATTTGCCTTTATCAACGCTCTTTAGAGATGACGTACTGTCTCAATATGAGGTTTTTGTATTATATTGTCTCAAAATTTTATTAATAGGATATTTTTTTCCTTTAGACATTATTTGTCTTACCATGAATCTCTATACTTCTTACTCATAATATTAATAGGACATTTTCCCTTAGATTTTTTTTTTGTTTCGATATCAGAGGTTTATGTGGCTTTAACTATTCACCATTGATTCCCTTTGCATGTTTCACACCACTGATGTGCATATGTCGATGCACATCCTTATTGGGGACTTTACTGACTTGAGGTAGCATCAACGTTTTTCAGCCCAATGGGAATCACTAGCCACTCAAACATCCCTATGGATTCTAGGCATTGAAATGTTATTTGTGAATGTCATTTTCAACAATAAAAATCTGGATGTAACAAGAATGTCTGTCCATGAAAGACAAGATCATATATCCTACTTCTCCATCGACCAAGAGGTTAGCGATAGGCATAGGGTATTCATCTTTAGGAGTAGCTGCATTACATTTTGGAAGTCTATGTAGACTCACAACTTCCCATTATTTTTTAACACTGGGACCACATTTGACATCAACTCAATGTACTTTGTAGGTTCGATAAGCCTTGCTTCAATGAGCCTCTCAATCTCCTCCTTGATCTTCAAGGTTACATCAGTTGTCATCCTATGAAACAGTTGTTGAAAAGAAAAACACTCAGGCTTGATTGGGAGTTGATGTTCTACCAGTTGCCTTTCTAGTCTAGGCAGTTTTGAGTATTCCCATGCAAAGCAATCTTTTTATTGGAGTAAAATCTTCTTTAATCTTTTTTATTCTTGTGGTTGCAGCAAGCTACTAATGTATGTTACTTTTGGATGTTCAACAATGCCAAGGTTTACTTCGAGTAGGGGATCTTGCACTTTAGCTTTCAAATCATCAAACTTACTAGGTGCATTCTTAGCTCCTCCAGTCCAATTGCTTCTCGACTGGGGTCCTCCTATCTAGTAGCACATTCTATGAAGTAAATTCCTGCTTCTCTCTGTCAGATAACCCTATAGTCTTTTCATGGCCATTCAAATGGTCTCTTCACGTTCTTTTGAAAAGGGGTTATCCATCATCTTGTCTATGTTTAAGTGAGCCTCCTTATGGTGATCTGTTCAATAGGTTGGGCTTAGAGAGCTCTTTGCACAATTCATCAAAACCTTCAATTAGAGGCGCTTGTCTTTGAGCACTGTCACCTCAGTCGGTTTTCCTTCCCTATTTTTGCCTCACAATTTTATTGTCCCAACATTATCATCATACAGCTGGGTGTTGATATTGTTGGCAGAAGCCATGAATGGGTTTTCATCTACATAGGCAACCTCGACACTATTGTCATCATTCCAAATGAGGAAGTAACACACTGATTCAAGTGAATCTAGTCTCTCCGTAGAACTATATTATAGTTAGATGTAATATTAACTATGAAGAAAGTTGATAGTACCTTTTTGTTGACAACCTTTAACTTTATAGGGAGTACCCCTTTAGTTTTGGTGGCATTGCTTTAAAACCTATAGACAGACACATCAGTAGGAACCAAATTGTTGTCTATATTTAATAGTTTTCTAAGAATAGAGCAAGGTAAGATATTTACTACAGCCCCATTATCCACTATCACTCAATTTATAGGTCTTCCTTTCATGTAGACCTTTATATATAATGGTTTTAAGCGCTATATCATATTTTGAGAAGGTCAATTAAAAAATATCATACTTGATCCTTGTTTGTTGTTGTGGTTATACTTTGAATGGGGCTCGACTCCCTCTTCAAGCTCAACTGCTATTAGGATCTCTTCCACCTTGTTAACAGCCTCCTTCTTGATCTCATTAGCTTGGCTACTTGACATCTGAACTCGGTAGGAAGTGTTAGTATCATGTTGTAGTCCAACATTCATTCTAGCAGTCATCCAAATTTCATAGGCATCGAGTCCCTATAGTACTTCTGTGTGCTCGATATCTCATGTGTCATCCAAGAAAGATTTAGAAGGTGTGAAGGATTCAAGGAAGAGTCCTTCATCTATGCATAGACCTTCAAAATCAAAGTCATCTACACTCAGGATGATGACTTCCTCACCATACCAAGGTTGCAGAGCCTTCTCAAGTGTTTTGGGGGGCATCTTTGTCTTTAGTGTAGGTTTGTTATGGACTTCCTTGTCATCTTTAGCTACTTACACTGTCTTGGACTTTCTCAGCTTTCTTTTAATCTTGCCAATAAAAAATCAAACCACCCTTGGTTTTTTATTGTCGTTCACGTCCAGCATGAGGAGGTGTCCTCTTTCTAGATGCTTGTGACATTGCTTTGCTATCTCAATCTCGATAGCTTTTCCTTTTGCTTGGTCTACCTTCTCGACCAACTTCTCCTCTATTTGTGAGGCTTTGACTCCTACATCCATTGCATTTGGCTCCTCTCCTTCAATCTTGTGCATCTACTCCCTTTGGTGATGAGCTCGTTGTCATAGCCACCATCATTTCTAGGTTTGAGAAATTTGGGTTATACCTGTACTTGAAATTCGATTTGACTCTTAGGTGTGGCTTTTAACTGGTTAAAGTGACTCATCTTTCAGGTTTAACCCTCGGTGGTTGTACCATTCAAGGCCTAGGCTCTGCCCCTGGGCTGAGCTTGGTGTATGTGGGTGTTGTAACCAAGGTTTATGAACATACTCACCCACTTGTTTGGTCCATTGCTAGGTCTCGATTCTTCTTGAATTGCCTCCTCCTATGGGCCCATTGCTAAAGCTCAGCTTGTGCATTGCTTTCCCTCTCTTCCAGTTGCCACTGGCATGGAGGCTATGCATTTGGCCATAATGAGGCCACATCGATCGCACATGAAAAATTTTAGTAGCTCTTCCCCATCCTCTTTGGCTTTGGAAACTGGTTGCTACAGAATTTCTTCATATGTTGTCAACTTGACTCACTGCTCTTCACATGAATTTTTTTCTTATCCTCTACATTTTCTTTCTCAAGATGCTCACCTCTTGACCTTGGGTTAGCTTAATTGGCCTCTTTGCCCAAGGACATAGTCAACATATCATGTCGAGAGCTTACTTAGGGAAGGGATTTGAATCAACTTTCATTGCTTTCGTCTTGTTGGGAAAACAAAGAAACTTCTTGTTGATTCTTTCTTGAATGACATTTCTAAACACTACACATTTGTTGGTGGAGTGAGTGTATGAGTTATACCATTTGCAATAATTCCTCTCACAGAGTCCTTCTAAGGAAGGGATTTCGTGTTTTCCAACCACCTTGATCTGCTTCGCCTCAAGCAATAGATAAAAAATATGATCTACTTTATTTAGATTAAAGGAGTAGTTTTTGATAATTGATGTTGGTATGTTCGATTCTTGATCTTAAACAATTTTCCTTATTAGGGCCTCGCAAGTGTAAGGCCTATGATCAATAAATTCAATCAAGTTAACTTTGTAATTTGGGTCATGGTAGTAGGTCCTATATGAAGCTTTCCTCTTATGGTTTTCTTCCCTGAGGATGCTCTCATATTGAGGAGCCCTCTCAAATAATTTGAATAAATCAAAGAAGGTCATGCCTTCAAACTTTTATCTTAATTTGAAGTCTAGGACATATTACGAATTCTATTTCTAGCAAACCGCTTAGAAATTGAGATTTTTCCCACTAAACCTTTCAATGAATTGTTCAGCTGACTCACCTAGTTATTGCTTCAGCCTGGCCAAATTGGCCATTGAGACTCTAAGGTCTGGTCAAGCAAAATGGGTCTAGAACATTTCCTCCATTTCTACCCAACAATTAATTGAGTTGGGGGGTAAATTGGTATACCACATAAAGGCCTGCCTAGTTAGGGAATTAGGGAAAAACCTAAGCTTATAGAACTCGTGGTTTAATAGTTCACCACACTAGGTGGTGAATCGGTTGATTTGTTCCATAGTTGTTTTGCTATCTTCGCTAGAAAAGGTGGTGAAATCAGGGATCTTGTATCCCCTGGGAAACTCATAGTCCCTATCGATTTACTTAGGGTATGACCAGGTATAAGTAGGCCGGATAATCTTTCAAAACCCTAGCCCATATAACTGCTCAAGTAAAGTCTATTAGTTGGTCTCGAGGTGGTATATTTATGCTATAAGTTAGATAGCCACACTAATGACTCGGACCTTAATACGATTGATGATAAGGGTTGTACTAGTTTTGTTGCACACCAAGACTGTATCAATTCTATTGCTAGCTAAAACCATACAGGCCATAGTTTTTATATTGGTTCTCATTTGGCCTGTATTGGCTATATGGGTAATTTAGGTTCTCTTATGGTTGATAACTTAGAGGAGGGTACTCGTTACCCCAGGGATAGTTATTCTCTATTCGAGCCCACATCGGGGGATCATTCATTAAAGCCTATCCATCTACCTTTACAGGAGGTGGTTGATTCACCACCTGACCCATCTAGGGTTGAATTTGAGGACCTTGGGGATTCCCCTCTCATCCAACAAAGCTATATTGGTATTCACCATATGATTAAAGTTTCTCTTTTTTGAAGAATGCTCTCCCCTCAATTGTAAGTTTTTCAACTATAACTTAATTCATTATAGACTATTGATTTAAGTTACACTTACTCTTACGATAAAAATAAATATGTTTGATTGTTGAAGGTTCTTTTCTTTGTTTATTCATGTGTAATTTATACTACCTCGATCAGTTATGATATTCCCTCTTCATGTCACCACTTTGTTAGTTTCTTCTTCACACCATTGCTTTGTTAATTTCCATTACTCACGTTCATGGAAACTTCCTTCACATCTCCTATAACATCTCGAAATCCCATCCCTAGAAGAGACTTTATAGTGTTAATTCACTTAACACTTTTCTAATTTACACATGTTCAAGACCATTTGCAGTGGAATATTATTAAAGGGTCTTGTAAATTTTTCACTTTTCTTACACAATTATTTCGTATTTGCTGAAGCTTTTGTCACATTAATATTATATAGGAATAACACATCTAATCTCACATCAATATAGTGAAAGGAATCCAAACCTTATTTATATCCAAGTTCTCAATCTTTCAAATATTAATTCTCATAAACCATAGTAAAATAAAATTCAATTTCATGGATTCATAAACTTAAAGCAAACTAACATCTCCGTCATAGGAGTTCACATAAAACTGAAATTAAAATAATTACTACTAACTAAACAAATAAAGTCTAAACAGAAAGCAAAATCTAAATCCTCCTATGAAAGCTCCTCATAACATATCATGTCTTCTTTGTCTCTATTGGACAACACTTGTAAAACATGTTAATTTGAAAAATAATGTACATAGATTAGTCCATGGCTTGCAAATAATTATAGAAAACACACCAGAATATGGCCAAGACTTAGCATGGTTTTTTGAAAAACCTTCGCATTTCAAAATACTTTTCTAAAACATACTTTGCTGAAAACTGAACTTAGTCTTTTAAAATAAAACTTACCTTCATTACTTACCAAAATTAAAACTTTCACATGTAGATGTTTACACAATAAACATAACTTATCTTATACTTAACTTATTCTTTTACTAAATAAAAACACACATTATCATAAAGAAGCCTTAGTCTATTCCTAAGGTTCACATACTTGTGTTACTTTTCCCAATTTTTAGCTTCACTTATATACTTATGATCTTTCAAAACTTTTCTTTCACATGGAATCCTTAAAAGACCTTTAAACAATTAAACTCTTTCAAACATTCACATTTTAATTTTTTTCGTACTTAGGATCTCTAAACTTTCACAAATAGAACTTATCACTCTTAGCCTATCTTGGGTTCTTATCTTCCACACATATGACCCATGTTATCAAATTCCTACAACATAATGTCATCACAAGCTCACATACCAACCTGTAGATAGGTTATCAAATGTCTACGTACTAATCTGTAAACAGGTTATCATAAGTCCACATACCAACCTATAGGTAAGTTATCAAAAGTCTACATACTAAACTATAGATAGGTTATCACAAACCCATATACCAACCTGTAGGCAGGTTATCAAAAGTTTATATACTAACCTGTAGGCAGATTATCACCAGCTAACATACAAACCTATAGGAAGGTTATCAAAGGTCTACATACTAACTTGTAGACAGGTTATAAAAAACCCACATACCAACTTGTAGGTAGGTTATCAAAAGTCTACTTACAACCTATAAACAAGTTATCACAAACACATGGATATTCATTTTTTAAACTTTCTTAGGTCTTAGCACAATCACATTACATCTTACATATACAAACCGATATATAAACCAATTAGGCAGGTTTTCACATCACATACTTCACATCACTAACAGAAGCCTACATATAAACCTATTGGGCAGGTTTTTCACATCACATACTTCAAATCAATTTGATAAGCCCACATATAAACCTTTTGGGTAGGTTCTTCACATCACTTTCATATTGATTATTAAGACTTTTACATTTCAACTCATAAGGATTTTCTCAACAGAACTTAAGCACATATCTTTCTTCTAAGTACAACTCACTTTTTTAGATTCTAATTATGGAACTTCATATTATCCTAACCATCAGGGCTTTCTACACAATTAAATGCATAACACAAATCACAACACATCACAAAATTTGTCATATTACAATGTATCACATATCTTTACAAAAGTATATATGAATGCATGCCTTACTTTCTAAAAAACTTATCTCTTAAAATCTTTTCTTTTCTTTTCAAAACTTATATATATATATATATATTATAAAAACACATAGTAAACACCTACTGAAATCACTTGCAAAATAGAGAATTTGTTTGGCCAATTTAAGTATATCTATGAATATTTTTTTTTCAAAAATCATGAGATAACATGAATGATATTGATACTTATAGAAAATTATATATGGTATGATATATTCTTATCAAAACTTGAAGGAACTAAATATAGATTCTTATAGCAAAAATTAATCAAAACATGGTCAACATGTAACTTCAAGCATTAACATAAAATTAGGTTTCCAATATGTAGAAATAATGGATGATATTTAAAACTTACATAATATAAGACTTATGCAACTCAACATATATAGTAGATTGTAAACCTTTCTTATTTGTAAGAACTCATGAAATAAACAATGAAAAATCACTTTTGAAAACATATATTTTCATTAGGAAACTCTAAGATCCTAAACAAAATAGAAAAATATATATGTTTAATATCATTATTTATAAAAAATCATAAACTTTCAAATTTATCTTTCTTATCAAAGACATTCTAAGATCTTAAGCAAAAATTAACAAACATGTTTTACATCATTACTTGTATAGATTTTTTATCAAAATACTTCTAAGAACCTAAAAAATAAAAAACATTTATGTTTTGCAAAGTTACTTGCCTTCTGTTGTAGAAAATCGGATACCCAAAGCTTGTTGTGTTCTTCCCTCTTATATTTTTATTAGTGTATTTTTAAAGTTACCCCAAAATCTACTAATTTAGACCATACTAGATGGCATAGACATTTGGTGGAAAAATAGTCTTAACTTCTTATAGGAAACTTCAATTCATTCATTGTTTATCGCATTGGAAAATAGAGTCATATATATTTCTAATGGTATATTATATGTAGGATAATTTCTATGGGATTGATACAGATTTATTTATGAAGTTATCCCTACTACCTAAGACAGTTTCAGAACTTGCCTTGTCCTTGATTTGTTTTTTTTTTTCTTTATTCTTTTCCATTTTATGTTTAATTCAATTTTTCCACTCACCTAAATGTGTCAAAATACCATTAATAAATTTATAATACATAATTAACTATGCTCTATCAATTATGCATATATGATCCTACTAACATGAAACATGTGCGGGGTGTTACAAGGGTGTTTTTGAAAAATTTAAAAACAAAAAATTTAGATAGAGTGTCCCCCCCCCCCACACACATATATATAT
>JAOXJP010106092.1:0-14247 GCA_025762735.1 Platanus orientalis | reverse complement strand
CAATTCACTTTTGGAGTTGTCACTTCACCCCCAAAAAGTGAATTGATTCCCCCCCGTCTCGACTCCCGAGCTTTGCAAAGGGGGGCGGCGCAGAGGATATCCCATGTAAGAAAATGGTCGTAGCACAAACAATGCCTATTTAATGGTCAAAAGTCATTAAATATGCTGGCATTTTGAGTTGGAGCAGGCCTATCTCAGCCACAAATGTGGGTGTGATTTGACTGAAGTTTGAAATTCATTTATGTGTTTGGGATTTGGTAGGACAAGATAGAGAGTGGCTAAAGTTGGAATGACATCAGGGCTGACACATCCGTGCCAAAAGTGAACAACATCCCTCCAAAAGGGGCTCGGATTATATGCAAACGAATTTTGTAAGAACTGTGCAAACCGCACTAGAGGGGCTGACACATGAGTACCAAAAAGTGACTTACACTTTTTGGGGGGCACTTTTCGGTGCTGATGTGTCCATACCCTGGTGCCATTTGCACAGTTCTCATGAGATTCGTTTTCACATAATTTTCCCCCCAAAAAGGTGTATATCACTTTTTTGATGCTGATGTGTCACCCTGTTGTCATTCCAACTTTAGGCACTTTCAAAGTTATCATACCAAATCCCAGCTCAAATGAACGTGAAAACAAAAAAACGTTTGTGGCTGTGATCCCTATGGATTTGGAAGGACAACTTAAAGTTAACCTAAAATATGAATGACATTGGGGTTGACACATCAGTGCCAAAAAGTGAAAAGCATCCCCCAAAAAGGCTATATCACTTTTTCAGCACTGATGTGTTGACCCCTAATGTCATTCTTACTTTAAGCTAGCTTTATGTTGTCCTACCAAATCCCGCCCGGGCTGTTATTGGCTCATTCAAGCTATAAAGGAATTTTGGTCTGTAGATGATCCTCCCTCTGGTAATTTTGGTAAGGTGTTGGATGGCTGGCTAAGAAACTCTAACCCTGGCTCAGCAACTCAAATCAGGGAACACTTAAAACCATAATCCACGGCTTCGAGCCCTGCACTATCATCTTAATTGCTGGCACCAACCATTTGAAGCAGGTGTAATTGGGAGTATTAGATAGGGTGGTCCACGGGTTGGATGTAAGTGTTGGATATTTTTAAAGTTTAGAGAAACATTGTAGATATTTTAATGATGAAATTACCGTTTAATTCTTATTATAAAACTATTCAAAATAGTTTTTAAATCTAATTTTTATTAATTTTCATCATAAACCATTTGAATTTGAAATAAAGAGGGAAACCAAACTTTTGTAAAAATTAAATAGTAGTTGATAACAAGGTTTTTTTTTTCAATGAAAAATGTAGTCACACTGCTTAGAAACTAAAAAAAAAACTTCATTATAGCTAAAGGAGTATCATTGTGTTTCACTTAAGCAAAAAAGGAGACTATGCATGTCATGCGTGATGAGTTAAACATCACGCACATGCGTGGGTGCTGGTGCTTTAGGCACACTTTACACTTTGCACTTATGCACCGTTGCGTGTGCGGTGCATGGTACTAATGCGTGTGTATGGCATAAGCACTTGATGCTTGGCGTATGATACAGGTGCGGGGCGTGTGGCACAGGTGCAGGTGTGATGTGTAACATGGCGTGTGGTGCAACATAAGGCGCTTGACACGTGTGGGTTGTTCAAATGTGATTAATGAAGAGACACAACTCTTCATTAAAAAGGGTCACATTAAAAGGTGTCTTAGATATCTACTGATCATATAGAATACACAAACAATTATAACCATTGACTAAATGCAGCCATACAAAATCTATAAATAAGGAGTCATACCAATGTTTTAAATCACTTCAAAAATCATCTCTCTTCTTTGTTTCTCTGCAACATCTATGTGTTGTTTATTTTTCATAAACAATGTTTATTTCTAAGTGATAATATCACATGTCAAGGGTTGATCTTACGATACTGCAAACTATTGTTCAACAACACAGCCTACTTGGTTGGTCCCATCTTGTGTAAATGTGGAGGCCATTCTTTCTTTTTTTCACATGCTTCTCCCACTCTTGATCGGCCCTCTTTATTTTCCTACACATGCTTCTCTCACACGTTTTTTCTCTCAACCTCTTCCTATTTTCTCTCTCTCCCTCTCAACCTCTTAAATATTTTCTTTTTAATAGCATTAAACTTACCAAAATTCTCTTTCCTAACCAACCATAATACATCTTTTTCTCTTATTTCCTCTAATAATTGCTTTCATATTCTACTAATAATCTCACATTTTCAAACATTCCACAATCCCACATAAATCTCATTTATGATCCGTAAAATCTCTCATTTTATTTAAATTCTCCCTTCCCTATCTTACCAAAAAAACTCAATCATAATTCTTTCATGTCTTAAATGTCTTCTTAATTGTAATTCTTTCCCACCATACCAAAATGCACCACTCTTTTCTATGCTACCAAAATTCATTCTAAATAAAACGTAGTCTCTTTTTCCTATTTAAATTTTTTACCAGATCTTCCAAAATCGCACCCCCCCCCTTATCTTATATCTTAAATGTATTTTTTAATTAAAGTTCTCTCTCTTTTTCATCTCTTTCTTAATTTCAAAACTTCCTAATTTATCTCATTTACAATTTTATTTTCAAATTCTTCTCTCATAAAATTTTTCACGCTTCCTTAGTACTTTCTCTCTTCTCATCTCTCTCTCTCTCTCTCTCTCTCTCTCTCTCTCTCTCTCTCTCTCTTCCACTATTTATTTTTTGCTTTAGAAAATATTTTTCTGGAAGTATCTGTAATTGTGGAAATTGTGCTTTTCTTGTTTTCTCGATATTCTAAGAATTCTTGAAGAAAAATTCAGGCTTTTCTCGTCTGACAAGAGATTTTAGAACTTATATGTGAAATTCCTCCCCTGATCTTAGATCTTCTTTCTTTGTTAGCTTCCCGATTTTGATTGTGCTTCTTCTTTCTTTTTCTTTTTCTTTTTTTCTTTTGGCTCTGGTTTTTCATAACTGGATCTCCACCCACTTTTAAAGTTTTTTATTCCCTCCGCTGTTCTTACCAAAGTTTTGAGAAGCGGACCGAATCGGATGGTCTGACCCGGTTTATCTTGAACAGGCATCATAAACGGTTCGATAAAAGCTTTAAACCATAATTTTCCAAAAACCGGTTATAACCGATAAAACCAATCGGTTTTTTTATGAACCCTGTTCTAATAAAATCAACTAGTGGTTTTTTTTAACAAATTAAAAAGAAAAAACTAGAAATGTGTTTTTTCAAATTCCAATCCTATTTTCCATGAATTGTTTTATTTTTTTGCTATTTTATTACAGTTTTTGGTACGTCTAAAAGTTAAAAACATGGGTTTTATTATTTATTTATCTATTTTTTTCTCTTATAACTTATAAGGCTGTCAACGGTCAAATACGAATCTAATATAGGCATATCCATATTTGTATTTATTTATTTAATTGAATATCGGATTGGATTAGAGTATTTTACAGATATTTATGAAAATAACAAGACCTAGGAATTATAGAGATAGGAGATGATTGATAGATCAACGAGAGAATGGGGATCTGTGGAGCTTCATTCAAATTAGGAATGGGAAATGAGAAATGGATTACGGTTAAAGTTATAATATTTGTCCTAGGATATTTTCAAAGAATGATTGTCTGTCTTGAGACATACTTCTAAAGCCGTGCCTTTGATTGACACGTGATGTGTTTTTGAATTTGATGTCTTTTATTGACCACCTACTCTTTCAACGGAATACTTTCTTGGACCTTTTTACTGAAAAACAACACATATCTGTTTATAATTCACCATATACACTACAAGAGGCATTTTTATCATAGAACACTTGTTTTGATCAATATAAATATTAATTTCAACTTAATCAAATAATTGAATCGGATATAAATGCATTTGCATTGAATATTATCGGATCACATACGAATAGGATGGTAATGTTTTACATGACCCGTGAATCCAATACAAAATAACCGGTTTAGGGTTGACTGTAAACGTGCTTTGGGTAAAATAAAACGACATGTTTAGACACGATTAATAAATGAGTTGGGTTTGGGTTGATCCGTATGGTTGTATGCCCTCATGAATATGACCCACTAACATGAATTACTACATAACTTGTAAACCAGACACAAACCCAACACAAAATAAGCAGGTAGGGTTGACTGTAAACATGTTTCAGATCAAAAGGGCCAACCAATTTTGGCATGATTAATAAATGGGTCGGGTTAGGGTTGAGCCATATAGTTGTAAACCCTTATCTCAACATGACACGAACCTGATCCATCAACACGAATTGCCACCCCTACTGGTGCATGAGTTCGAATTATCTCCTATGCCACTGATGAGATATCACAATGGTAAATCTCTATCGAAGGTTAAAGGGGGCTGTTATAGTAAATACATAATAGAAATGAATCTGTGTATTTACTAAAATATCCTTCATCCTGTATCATGTCACTTGTTGGATTTGTACCGGCATAGTATCTCTCACTGGAGATTATTCCAACCCATGGTGGGAATATCCGTTCTGAGGGGAGGCTGGTGGGTCGCATGAGCTATGAGACCCACACCACTAATTAACGTCTCTGTCAAAATTATGGGTGTCATTTAATGGTTAAAACATTTTTCAGTATTCAATACATTTAGACTGTGTTTCGCAACCACATGTAATGAAATCATTTCATTTGAGTTTTCCAAGGCTTTGGTAGCCACAATGGGACCGTTTGAAGTGAACTCATTCAGATCTGCATCATTTGTGCTTTTGATAACATGTCATTTTATTTTATAGAAAACCCTAAGATGACTTCATTTCTAATTGTAGTTAACAAATCAGTATAAATTTGAACGAGTTCATTAGGAAACCACCGTCTCATGGCTCCAAATGCCCTGAAAAACTCAAATGAAATTATTAGATTACAGGTCGAGGTGGCTGCCAAACAGGCTATTAATAAAATACCCCTTCTATAAAAGGGAGGATCGTAGGTAACTTCCCGGAGGAGTGATCTTGCAAAATTTTCTATAGCTTTGTCTTAGCATGAACAAAAAGCCTGGCTTTTTTCTTTTTTACATGCTCTGGATTTTGTCTTTTATGCTTTGTGTTTGTTCATGCTACAAAAATCTACACCAAAATTTACCACAAGCTAAACACCTGGGAAATCCCCAAGTTCAGATCCAAAGCACAGACACACCAGAGCATTTTTCTTTCTGCATTTTGTTTTGAGAGCTAATTTTCTGTGACCCTCTGAGACCGCATCACAAGATGACACGTGGGTGCATAGGTCAAACATAAAAAATGCTGAAATAAAAAGTAGCTGCTAAACACATCACCTGTCTGTCTGTGATGCAATCACATAGGGTCACAGATGCTTTTTGTTCATAGAATATTTGTTTCATTCTGTTTAGTAAAGATTTTATCTAACTTTTGCTTTTCATAATCCAGCTTATTGGGAAAACTCCACTTGTTTATCTTAACAAAGTCACTGAAGGTTGTGGAGCATATGTAGCTGTAAAGCAAGAGATGTTTCAACCCACCTCAAGCATCAAGGACAGGTACTTCACAATCTGATATACTTCATTCTTTTTAATGAAAGGGAGATTAATTCGAAAAGAGAAGAAAAAAGAGGGCCCATCATCAGGACTCTATAAGGGGAACAGCAACTACATTGAGAGTGAAAATATCCAAGAGAAGCATGGGAGGCTGAGATTCCCAACTATATTGGGTTAGCTTGGGCATTGGACCTGCTTAAAAAAAAATGTTTGGCATGGCTGACCCAGTAGCCTTTGGAGAATTGGAGATTTGTTTAAGATATTTAGAATGTCACTAGGTTGATTCAGTCTACCAACTATCAAATTACATTGACCCAGCCGGCCCTTCCTGGTTCAATAACTGGTTGACTATTTTCATTTGATTTTACATTGATTCCTCCATGTTAACAAAGGCTTACTCACAGTTAAAGATCATCTAATTGTCATTTTTTTGCTTGTGGTATTAGACCTGCATTAGCCATGATGGAAGATGCAGAAAAGAAAAATTTAATAATCCCTGGCAAGGTGAGTTCTTATATCATAATAATTTGTTATTTGTATTACATGGATTTAGATTTTGTATTTGTGTCTAGGAATCATCTAGGTTAACTCAGGATCTTCAATGACACCGAGTCTCTTTACTTGTTTGTTTAGCTTGGTTAAATGACTATGCGTCACATTTACTTATTTGTTTAGTTTTGCTAAATGTTACTGCCGAATTAAGTTTTCTAACTCGCTGCATCTATGGTGTGAAAGACGGTGTTAATTGAGCCCACATCAGGAAATATGGGAATTAGTATGGCATTTATGGCAGCCTTGAAAGGCTACAAGATGGTTCTTACCATGCCCTCTTACACAAGCTTAGAGAGGAGGGTGACTATGAGAGCATTTGGAGCTGAACTAATCCTCACTGATCCTACTAAGGGGATGGGAGGAACAGTCAAAAAGGCTCATGAACTTTTGGAATCCACCCCAGATGCGTTCATGCTGCAACAATTTGACAATCCAGCTAACAGTCAGGTAGTTTTAGCCATAGTTTCACATATCTACCGCTGTTTTTTCTTCTGCTGTGGGACTCTTTACCTTATAGATCATTAAACATTTAACTTAATAATATGTTGCAAAGTATAAATGGCTAGCTTACGCTGTTTCTTCCTTAAGTTTCTTATTTATAACGTTTCTTCCTTAAGTTAGCTACAATTTTAATATATGCTGGTCTAATCTTATAAATTTGAAGATTATGACTTGTTCTCACAAAATAATAAACCTGGACGATAAACTCATAATTAATCTTTGATTAATAACAGGTGCACTTCGAGACTACGGGTCCTGAAATATGGGAGGACACTCTTGGGCAAGTTGACATCTTTGTGATGGGAATAGGAAGTGGAGGAACAGTCTCTGGAGTCGGAAGGTATCTCAAATCTAAAAATCCTAACGTCAAGGTAATATTATTTTATTATATATTTACTTGTTAATGCATCCTTGTCATGCATTTATTAGAACATTATTATGTTTTAATCATTTTCTTTTTGCCCTTTTGGTAGATATATGGACTTGAACCTGCCGAGAGCAATGTACTAAATGGTGGTAAACCAGGTTAATATCATTTTGGTTCTATTAGTCTACCCCATGAAACATCTCTTAGCCTTCAACAATTATCAGTACTTTTTGGATGAACCAATCAATTAATACTTGAATACAAGCTTTAATACCCTCCTACACACACAGATATAGATAGATAGAGAGAGAGAGAGAGAGAGAGAGAGAGAGAGAGAGAGAGAAAGAGAGAGAGAAAGATGTATAGCATATACATACAAGAACATAGAGGCATTGGTCTTTGCAATGCTTGCCGACAACTTATATTTTGCATCCATTGTATTATTTATATATGATTGCGTTTACTAACTTTGACATGTAAAATAGGTCCTCATCATATAACTGGCAATGGGGTTGGCTTCAAACCAAATATATTGGACATGGATGTAATGGAAGGAGTTCTTGAGGTAAGTATTGCTAGTCATCGCGTCGTTACACACCCATTTTGACAATCCATATTGAAGTGATTTATCTGAAAACTTAATTCATAGTTGTGAATTTTTTTTATGTTGTAGGTCAGTAGTGAAGATGCAGTTAAGATGGCGAGAGAGTTGGCCGTGAAGGAGGGTCTCATGGTAATAATTAATCAATGCTTTTAACTTCCCATTTTCTTTATGAGAATTTTTGTGGTCTGCACATCATTCTATGTTTTCAGTAAAATAAAATGTTTTGTTAGAAAGAAGACTTAGGCAACATTTTTATGCAAGTAATTTAGTCATATAAGATTGATGTTAACTTGCATTTTTAGAAAATTGGAATATCTTTTCTACACAATATTATGACATATTCTGACAATACATTCTTGTAGAGTTTATTTTAACGAATGGAGAAGTAAAATGTCACTTGGGTAAGTATTGAATGGAAATGTAATAAAACGTGTTGGCCAGGCACAAAGCAACAGATTACCAAAAAAAAAGACGCAAAGCAACAAAGTTCTCTCAAATATTCAATGAAATTCATGATTATTACATTGAATTTACTTGTTATTTGCAAGTTTTTGACTCTTGATCCCATAACTTCAATTCACATGGAAAGCAGCAGCGAACTGTTTTATGTAATGATACCTAGAAGTTCATTTATCATTATTCAATCTTATATCAATCTTCTATTAACAGGTGGGCATTTCCTCAGGAGCTAATACAGTTGCAGCATTAAGGCTTGCAAAAATGCCTGAGAACAAAGGCAAACTTATTGTGGTATGAAGAACTTGGTTTCCAATGCTTTAAAAATAAACAATTATTATTTCTTTACTCTTCTGTTTTTTGTATTACTAAATCATCTTTTGCGTGATCATTGTTTGGGCAAATTGATTGAAATCCATTAATACACTCACACACACATATATAGCAACCGAGATAATTAAAAAAAATCCACCTGCCAAAGAATATTATTGTATTTTACCACATGTGATTTGAGATCATTTGTCATATATATTTTAGCCAGTTTTATTGACTTTCAATTTTTTTTTCTTATATCTATTGGAAATATTTTAATTTCATGAACAAACAAGTCCAAAAAATTGCTTTTAGTTATTTACAGAATTGTTGTTCCCCTTTATTCAATAAAATAATCTAGGTGATTCAGTTACCAATGTTAATAACTATTGTTTCCCTCTATTCAATAAAAAAATCTAGGTGATTCAGTTACCAATGTTAATAACTATCGTTCTGGTGTGAATTTCAGACTATTCATGCAAGCTTTGGAGAAAGGTACCTATCATCCGTGCTATATGAAGAGTTGAGGCAGGAGGCTGAGAAGATGCAACCCGTTCCTGTGGATTAAAATATTTACCAATAATATCTTTGCTAGAGAACTCTCATGGGTGAAATTTGCTTTATAGATTCAAATAAAAAATCTTGGTTGCATGGATATATGAAGGTAACAAAATTAGTAGAGCCATTCAAAGAAGATCTTGAACTTTTAATCATTTGAATCCATGTTTCAAGAAGTGTGATTACAATAACAAATCTTTGGTCCAGAAGAGCTAGTATAGGCTTTGTCCTGCTTGTGTGACTTCTCAACTTGACTCAACTCAACTAATCCTAATCCCAACCACTTGGGGTCATACACAAATTATGTTCTGCCATTCCACTCACTAGAGTTTCCTCATTACTTCAACCTGGCCCACAATGGACCCAAGAGAAATTATTCCAAATGTGACGAAAATAAGGCTAAGAAATTTGATGTTGTAGACCCATAAAAAAGCAAAGTATCATAGGCACCTTGAACAACAACTCTTCAGTAATTGAAGCACATTTTGATGACAGTTACTTAATAACTTTGTGATAGAAAACTAATAAGCTTGTCCTTTGGCTTTCAATCTAAAGCTTGATGCTTTCCTCTTTCTTTCCATGAAAGAACTATAAGAGTAAGAATGTAAGTTACATAGCATATCAGTGTGTGATTTCTTATAATCACCCAACCCAGTGTTTTTTGTCTTTCAATCTGCCCATTAGAGTAGGGCTTACTTTTTAGTACGTATAAAAAGAAAAGCATTTATTTCTGATAACTAAGTTCAGTTTAAATTTTAGTGGAAAGTCTCAATCCTTGTTGGGAGGTTCAGCTGCTTGGTAAGTGAAAGCTTGTCCAAGGATCCAATTTGATCGTATGTTTTGATTGAGAAAATGCAAATGACAGAAGACTCTTTCCAGGAAGCATGTATATCCAATGCAGATGAATCCCTTGCCTGATAAAGAACATATATTACCCTAAGATCATTGACAAATTGATATGATGTTGTTTCTAGCACCGTTTATATGTAGGAGAAAAAACAGAGATTGAGAAAAGAAATAACCAGCTTTGAGGGTGGTTGTCCTCCAAAAGCACTTGTTAATTCCTCCAAAGTTGATTTACACATACGTAATGTCTCCTATTTATAATGATAACGAGGCTATTCAAATTCAAATAAATAGACAAAAAGGTAATTAATTAGTTTTTAGAACATTGTAGAAACTAATTTTGACAAGAATCAGTTAATTTCTCCATTATTTCTCCATTAATTGACGCATCTTCTTATTCTGGCTAGATGGGTTGGAGGAGGTGATCTGTTGCCAATTCAGCCTTGGCACATGTAGTAGGAAATTATCAAATCTTTTCAAGTAAGTGTCAATGCATAACATTGCCTCCCCCTTAAGTAAAACTCTTGTCCTCAAGGGTTGAAATTGAGAACTATTTATCATGGGTACAATCATCTACCGTATCTCCAGGATAAAAAATTTCAATGATCCCCAATTGAGCCTTGCATCAATATCCTAGAGAAAATTTATCATCGCATTTATAACAAAGGCCCTTCCAATGGTGTTCTTGAACTTCTAATGGTGTTAGTCTCTTGGAGGCGGAGACCTCTTCTTTAGGTGTAAAATGAGTAATGTTTGAGGCTTTGGATACACTAGTGGCAATGTATTTTTGTTGGATCAAGATCGATTCTTCATGGAGTGAAGCTAGTTGAAAAGCTTGGACAAGTGAGGTAGGTTGTGAAATTTTCATACCCACATGAACATCATCATGTAATTAAAAAATAAAGCATTCGATCAAGAAAGATTTAGGTTGTTGCGAAGTGCAATTTGCTAACCTTTCAAACTGAAATCGACATTCTCTCACAATTGAGGTTTGGACTAATTCATATAGTGCATCGTCTGGCTCTTCACTCTCAATCAGTCCTAATCTAACTCACAAAAGGTCAAGTGAATTGGGGCAATGTCATCTCACCGATCGTCTTCTACATCCATTGATACCAAGGGATGGCATCACCTGTTAGGTGGATAGATGCCAAAGTTACCATCTGATCGCCTGGTATGTTGTTGAAGTCCTGAGATTGTTCAACCATATATACCCATCCTTACAGGGTCGGCACCATTGAATTTTGGGAAGTCAAATTTGATTGAATGGTGATATGATGGGGTATGTTGTGAGCCGATAGACACCTTAGTGTTTCTCGATGGGTCATGATACTTGTGTGAACTGGGAGTAGTGTGATGAGAATGATTTTGATTTGATTTCATCTCCTCTTACATTTGTTACAAGATGGTTGTGATTTGTTCAAAACGTTGCATCATTTCAGTGACTTGTTCACAAAGTTTGTTGACTTCTTGAGCAAGTTTTGCGTTAGACACCATTGTTTCCATAGGATGAATGGTTCTAATACCAGTTGATACAATCATATTTCTAGAACCATTTTTATGTAGGAAAAAAATAAAGAATGAGAAAAGAAATAACCATCTTTGATGGTAGTTGTCTTCCTAAAGCACTTCTTAATTCTTCCAACGTTGATTTGCACATACATAGTACCTTTTATTTATAATAATAAGAGGGCTATTCAAATTCAAATAAAGAAAAAAGAAATGTAATTAACTACTTTTGCGAAGATTTTTACAACTAATTGACAAGATTGAATCAATTTCTCCATTAATTAATGAATCTTATTTTGATCGAATGGATTGGAGGAGGTGATTTATTCTCAATTTAGCCTGGGTGCACGTAGAAGGAAAATATCAAATCTTTCCAAATCAATGTCTAGTGCATAACATAAACACAATTGAAAGTTTATAAGCTTTTGAGTCCATTGTATGCTCCTAATCTATTCCCCCTAATATAGAGACGTTCACCTAATCTTAAACAAACTAAGATGGAACAATTAATTGATGAAATAATTACCTGGTCAAGTGTCGATGTTTAAATTATGTGTTTAAGGACTGTTGATTTGCATTTGTGTACTTTAAGACACAATCCAAAAACAAAGCATCATAAATAACTATAAAAGAATGATAGATTAGAATCAATGTTTAAAACTTCAAATTTGATGGATATTTGGCGTCGATGAGAATTGAAGTTCAAGGAAAAACAATTCCCTAAAATATTTGGCCTCGATGAGAATTAAAGTTCAAGGAAAAATAAATAAAAGAGATCTACTCTTAATGTTTCTAATAGTGCGTATGAAGGTGGGGTGAACAAAACAAATGCTAGGAACAAAATAAATAAAATACAACAAGTGTAAGTGGAAAGTGTTTCTATTGCAATAAATTATGTATTGACAAAAAATGTGTCACTTGTATGTAGTTTCTTAGTAAAATAAGTAGAACAATAACAAAATTTTGTATTCTTTATTTCAATTCGTTGGCTTCTATAAATCATACAATGTGGACCACAGTCACTAAATGTATTTGCAATTAGTTACAAAGATTTATAGGATCCAACAGATTAATTAAAGAAATACCAATATTTAACTTTTCTGTTAAAAAAAAAGGTAAAATCTAATAATAAAAATGTTAGGAACCTTATGAAGTTTTCAAGAGTTGTCTATCAAATTCTGTAGTTACAAACTATAGATAGATAGTTAAAATTAAATAATATTTAATTTAAAACTATACCTTTAGTGTCTAATAGATTTTGAATTAGGTGTAGACTTAATCAAGATGGTAAGTGTATGACTGTTCTACACAAGTATGTTAGGTGTAACATAGGAAAGTGAACCTAATAGTTTGATACAATACAGAAGTTCAATAGTTAGCTTCTATGTTCTTGAATAAAAAAGACCAAGTCTTAGATGTGACATAATAGAAAAATGACAATGTCCCAATTTTACATAAAAAGTAAGATTGTTTTATAAACTGTTCGAGAACCCAATACAATCAGATTAGTTAGAGAATAAGTTATCAAAACCTATTAACCTTCTAATGCACTAGTTCTTTAATACAGTGTGAGAGTTTCTGAACTCCATACTTCTCACCTATATGGATGAGATTTATATTTGATTGCTGAAAAATATGAATAAAATATTTTTTTGATCAAACAATCAAGCTTTATAAGGATTCCGAAGAACTAAGTATGCATAAGAAAGTAAATAAAAAAAATTATTCATTTTGGTGCAATATGTTGGTTATGTCCTATACATTAGGAATTATGTGAGAATAATCAAGTTATATAATTAATATAGTAAACAGGTTTTTAAACTAGTATATGATGAGATCACTAGATAGTTAGAAATCATATGTTAAAATATAAGATAAGGACCAATAATTATGTTTACAAAAGTATGAACAATTAAAAAAAGTTAGATAATATCTGGTTATGTTTTTCAGTGGGAGGAAGCTCATTGATTGTACGAATATGACACAGTGATGTATTGTAGATACTACAGCATGGGCAGAATATGATGCAGTTTAAAAAGCGGCATAGAAGGGGTTAAAGTTACATTGGTTCCATAAAACTTAATGTAATTCCCTTAGATTGGTTACTCATGACTCAATGAAGTGAAATTGGTTTCACCATGAATACTTTCCTAGATAATCTTGTAGACTTATGACTAAGGTTCTACAAAAGGCATTAGATACACACATTGACAAGATATATATTCAACCAATTGATGATTGGCTTTGAGGACAAGTGGAAAATTGTTGAAAATATGTATACTGACAAAGCCATCCACATAAAATATAGGCATGATTAATTAATTATCTAAGAATAACTATTTCTTTATCATCACATGTATTTGTTTTTTTATATGAGTAATTATTTAATCTCATGAGATGAGATGGGTGATCCTCGGTGAACACAGTAGGATGTTAGATACATTGGAATGTGTGAAGAGATCTAATAATCTAGTTCTTGTAGACTTGAAAGTTTATAGCTATGGGTGAGGCTTGACTTATCACTTATAGGGTTGCTACATGTAGAGTTGCCATATGATGAAATGATGAAATCTCAGTCATTGGAGTGAGACTCTAAACTTGCATGTGGATGCATTATATAAATGTATTAGAGACATCTATTATGGACACATTTGGTAAAACATCACTGACAGGATAAGTGTTCATATTTATAGACTCGTTCTTAGATCTGAGGGGTTTGTATTTCTCTAAGTTATTTTGTTAGTTATTTTGAGCTACCAACCGGTGATGCTTAACTGGAGGCTATATCATTGATAGTTTGGATAGCCTACATGATACTTGAAAGGATAAAAATTCTTAACAAGGAATCCACTGCCCATAAGTGGGAGAATATTTAGTTTAGGAAATACATGATTTAATTAGACATGAAAATCTGGTGCCAATGGTTCTTGATAAAGTGTTTGTCAAATGTTTTCAAAATTATATTATAATGTATATATTTAATTTTGAAAATG
>JAOXJP010106081.1:0-14247 GCA_025762735.1 Platanus orientalis | reverse complement strand
TTACATTATATTTTTAAGAATATGTGATATAAAATTGTAATATAATTTTTTAAATTTATTTTATTATATATTTAACCTTACATCACTTTCGTTATCTTGGTTCAATCATGCACAAAGAGGGAGATATTGTAGATGATGTTGCTCATAAAATTAGAACAAGATGATTGAAGTAGAAATGTGCTTCTAGAATATTGTGTGATAAACGAATACCACTAAAATTAAATGAAAAATTCTATAAGACAGCTATAAGACCAACCATGCTTTATAGAGTAGAATGTTAGGTAGCAAATAAACAATAAGTACATAAAATGAGTGGTTAAAATGAAGATGTTGAGGTGAATGAGTGACAAGACTAGAAATGATAAAATTAGGAATAAATTCATTCGTGGGGATTTAGGAGTAGCACCAATAGGTGATAAAATGAGAGAAAGTAGATTGAGATGGTTTGGGCATGTACAACGAAGACCAATGACTGCCCCAGTGAGGTGGAATGAGACAATACAAGTTGAAGGTGCCAGAAAGACTAGATGAAGGCCTAAAATGATATGGGTGGAGGTAGTAAAGAGGGACATGACAGTTTGTAATTTAATGGTAGATATGACCCTAAACAGAGCGAAATGACTAAATAGGATTCGTGTAGCCAACCCCAAATAATTGGGATAAGGCTGTTTGTTGTTGTATTTAACCCTACGGTTTGACCAATGACCCAGCCTCTTGATCGGATCAATGTTCGATCCAGGTTTAATAACTATGGTTAAAACTGTAAAAAGAGTTTTCAAATGAAAACATAGATACCATAAAAATGGAAAAGATGTTCTGTTCAAGATACCATGGGACTTTAAATGGAATAAATGGGCAAGACTTTGATATAATTTCAAAATCCCACCCATCTTATTTCATGTGAAACCCCATGGTGTCCTAGCTACCATCCTGGACGGAAAATCTGGACAGAACATCTGCCCTTCCTTAAAAATGGGGTTTATAGGGTTAAAACCATATAGAAGTGTTCAATGAACATTTGCTTACTATTTAAAAGAGGCACCAAATTCAAAAAACCATCACGTGTTAGCCTGTGGTGTGGAGACAGGGGGGGACAAACAAACTTAGGTGTAGCAAATCTTCTCGTTTGCGAGTACCTGTTGCCAAGTGCACGTTGTCCCCACTCCCCAACTAATTTTCCTGGCATATTTCTAGACAGAGTTGCGTGTCTACGGTTTTGCCCAATGTGTAGGTGAGATGGGGGAGGGTCTATCATGTGATGCATTTGCATCCCACGTAAACTAAAAATGAAGCATTATGCTTGAAGGTGTGTAAATTAATTCTACAAAACAAATATTCAAAATGTGTGTGAACATGCTATAGGCTGACACGTGGTGTGTTTGAGATTAAAAACACAAAAAATGTGATCGGTGCAAAAAAATAGGTGCCCAGAAAGAGGCACCAAATTTAAAAACACATCATGTGTTAGTCTGTGATCAAATTAATAATGGGCATACGTTTTGTTCAAACAGTTATCAATGAGAAGGAAGGCTGTAAATTGGGTGGGTCTGGGCTAAGTTAACAGAGGTTTTGAATGAGTTTGGACCCTGCTTTCAGGCCTGAAGTAATATTGGGCTGAGTTTGGCCAGGCCTCAGCATAACTTAAAGGACATCTTATCCCTGCCCGAACTGCAGTAAACTTCAAAATAAAATATCGACCTGAACTTGGCCCCAACTCAAACTCGGAAACTCAGTCCACTCTGTCTGAATATGGCCATGGGCTGCCAAGTTTGGGCTAGACCGAATTTAGCCTGAACTTAATCCGCAGGCTGTTAAGTCTAAGCCAGCCTGAGTTTAACCTGAAGTCCACTTTTTTAAATTGGCCTGAGTTCAGGCAGAGTTACATGTACTGAGTTTGGACTTGTGAGTATGGGCTACATTACAACAATTCGGGCTGAGTATGGGCTATTCCTCCCCACCCATTATAGTTAAAGACTGTCAATTGGACTAGACAGACCTAAAGCCCGACTTGTTCAGCCCAAGTTTTAAATGGGCTGACCTGTCACAAGGTCGGGTGGTAATTTTACTTCTGGAGTAAATTTCGGTCTGAGTTCAGACAGGCCTTAGCCTAACCCGATGTACCTGGTTTAGCATGAATTACAACACTTTATATACATACATATATATATAATACACTACTTGATAACAAATTTAAAGAAGCTGATAAAAATTGTCTGGAAAGTAATGTTCTGTGACCAAAATTGACGTTACAATGTGTGACTGATAGATGATGTGTTTTTATTTTTTGGGTAGAAATGATGTGCTTTTTATTTTGGTGCCCCGTTTTGGACATCTACTTTTTCAAAATGAATACCTTTCTAACTAGACCGGATCCCCTCTTGTCACTTATAACTTGCTAAGGTCCTGTCTAACAGGTGGCAGGACACTATTGGAGGGAAAAAGTGAATTACAATTTTTGAAAAATGCAATTCACTTTTTCTTGCCAATCTCCTGCCACCTATTAGACAGGACCTTAACAGGTCATAGGCCGGCAGAAGAAAATCCTTGCCGGGTTAAAGTACATTTTTTCGTGCTATGTAGTACGAGCCAGAGTACTAAGTAAGGCAGCCCAATTACGGCTTTTCAATCTAAATTTGTCATACAAAGTGAATTTATTATTACACATCTTTTAGAATTGCATTTTTGGTTAGCAATATTTCTTTACTCCTCGTATTCCTTTATTTATTTTTAAGGATATTCAAAGAGTTAGGAGTAAATCCAAAAGCTAGCAGTGTTTGGAATTATTACCCACCATTGCCATACGCTCTCTAGAGGAATCTATTACTAAAAAAACTCTCCAACTATCTTTCATGTTTCCGTCTACATTTGTTTACTTACCGTTCCTACGGGTAAGACCATGGGTTTTACAACGACCCTAGTTTCAACCAATACTTTGGGTAAGAAACCGCTGTATGCTAATGGTTCACTTTGTTCCTATATGGTAATGGTTCAACTTTTTGAACGAAAACGAATAACTTTTGTGGGGTCTCTTTAAAATTAAGAGATTCATAGAGGATCTAAACCCACCGATACTCGATCCTAAGGATTTTAATGTTAACCATTCTTTGGTGATCCATCTCACCCTTATAATGTTAAAGGACCCATCAAGCAAAGCAGTTCATTTAGTTAGGTAGTTTCAACCATCAAACAGCAACATCAATAGGCCCTGCTGTAGCCTTCTTCCGCAATGAACTTGATTGATTGGACCTGTGATTGGGAAGGTGAAGCTGACCTAAAACCCATCATAATCATGGGACCAATAAAGAACATGCTATGGGGTCAGCTATGAGGATATTATTCATGAGGAAAATGATTGTTTCCAACTTTTGTAAGGTAGGTGCATCACTCATAGGCTTACATTTGGGCCCAAGAACCCACCGGGTTGTCGTTGCTGACTAACACCCTTAATTGAGCAAAGAAGGATAATGATTATCTGTGTTGACACAGACCTCTGTAGGCGTTCTATTGATTGACACATTATATGTTTTTTGAATTTGACATTCCTTTTTGGACACCTACCTTTTCAACTGAACATTTATTTTGACATTTTTACCCCCAACACCTAGTTTCAGCATACAATTCACCATAAACACTATGGAGAGATTTTCATCACAGAACATTTTCCCCGATTTTTTAACCGTAAAGGATCCTTTGCCTAATAATTAGCTTCCATATATAAATGGCAAGCAAATAAGACACAAAGATACAGAGCAATGTGACTTTTGGAGGGTTGTGATGTTTCCCTCCGTCAAAGGGCTAGAGGTAGAGTCCGTATTTGGTGGAAGGCTTGTTTGGCTACCTCTGGAGATTTGTCCACATGACAAGCAATTTTCTTTGGCAAGACTACTGTTCTTGGAGGGGTGTCCTTGGGTGCTATTGGAATGGAAATGGTGCTTGGGCGACAGGGTCCTAGTTGTTAAGTGTGAGTTTGGACATTAACATATGTAATGGCTCAGATTTACGACATAGAGAATATTCACCTTTCTTTCTTTTAATATAAATGAAGGAATCAACATTCGATAAATTCAGGTAAACTGGGAAGCCCTTTTAAATCCCATTCTAACCATTGATTAAGAGACCCGCCACACTCCCACAACACACACACACACACACACACACACACACACACACACACACACACCGTCCTACTTATCGTTTGTCTTGGATAATTAGTTTTCTTAGTTACCTTTATTCTTCTTCAACTTCTATTAATGTTTCCCTTAGTTGTTTTAACGATTTTTCTTTATCTTTGCTCAACTCTTGCCATGTAACTCATAAGAACAAGCCTACGGCTAGATGGGTTTCACCTAACAGGGCTCTCTACAGAAAATTTACACATATATATATATATATGGGGAAAACTACAGTGAGGGCCCTACCAACTCGTCCCAACTAATTGTTGTCGACCCAAGGGGGTCAGTCCAAAACTTCCGACTAGTCCGATACAAAACAAACCTCCAACTAGCTTGATGTCAAAACCCCCGACCTTAACATAGAACAATCCCCGGGTTACAGACCCGAGACATCCTGCTGATCACCCCAACCATCTCTTAATACCCGACCCCAAGAAAAAAAAAAACAGAAAGACCATCAAGGCCCATGGCCCCAAGCCCCCAGGGGATCTTAATTGCGGGGAGGTGATGACCCCAACCAACTCAGGCTAAGGATAAACTTGATAAAAAAACGGTTATACTTGATAGAATATCGTATGCAAAAAACCTGCTAATTCTGAGAAAATGACAAAGAGGACAGAAGAGACGGAGCCAAGAACATGCGCAACAGTGCCACGCGAGAACTGAGAGGAAAGTAACAGACGAAATTCACCTTGATATGCCCCAGCTCGAGCCTATAAATACGGGTATTACTTCATATTCCAGGTATGAGATATCTAAAAACCCTAAGGGAAGTGTTATACTTTTGACCATCCCCCTTGCCTCCTTGACTTGACCATCAGAGAGCTAGATGCCAGCTCCCTGCCGGCTCTAGCTCCTTGACCTTTTCTCGTTTCTTGTGTGCAGAATCCACCTTGCCGAGGACTTGGGTTGACCGTAGGACCATCTGGTTGGTGTAAAGGTGGATCACCCCTCTGCTATGCCATCAATTGGCGCCGTCTGTGGAAAACGCTTTGTTTTCGGCAAGACTAAAGGTCTGCATGGTTAATACCAGGTCAATGGAGTTGACAGACTGGAAGCCTCTGTTTCTAATGGAGCATGCCCCAAATCTCCAAGGGTGAACGTACATGAGCGAAAGATCCAAGGGCTAACGGCAAAACCAGGAGATTATATTGGAGCTAAGAGGCCGGAGGAGCGCACCAAGCGATGGGAATACAAGGCAGCCAAGGTCTCACACCCCCCCAAACCGAAAACTTAAGGCCTGCCATAAGGGTTTGCTCATACAACGCCACACTACTGTCGGGAGCTTCAAAAGCCTAGGCCCCCTAAGGGGCTGTGAGTATAACACCCTCGGGGATTTGATAAGTTGCATAATACCGAGCGAGGGTTCTTGTCCCCAATTTAGAATCGTACTAAGTAGCCCTAATGTCTTCTTCAAGAGTAATCTCCCCGGCTGCCCCCCCGACACTAGTTGAAGCTTGCTTGGAGACATGCTCTATGGGATCTCGCCGGACTTCTGATAAGTCATTGGTCCCACCGATCATCCGATTGATGGTATCCCCGAACACCATCTATACAAACGAGTAGACACAGGGAGGGATGAAGAACTAAAGGTAAGACAAGCACTAACGACCATAGAAAAGAAAAATGGAACTTGGAAAACACTAACGGAAGTATGCTGGAGAAAAGAAAAAACCGAGCAATGATAGACAAAAAGTACTAATAAATAAAGAGAGGGCCTGACAGAAGGATACCTGGAAAGGCACAAAAAATGCTAGGAAAGGAGGGTTCATCAGAGATGGAGAGAAGATAACCTCACAAACAAATGCAATAGCTTATGGAGATCTAGAGACTCGCCGGGAATCGCTTGAGGCAGAAGACGATGAAGAGGCGAGATAAAAGAAATCCTAAATAAGTGTCAGAAGGAAATATTTATAGACAGCCCCAACTATCCCCAACCATACATATGTCACTCATCTAAGGGTTAACGAAATTAAATCTGGTAGACAAGAAGACGCGCGAATCTCGAAACATTTAAAAAAATTCAAACATGACTGTTAGATAGTCTAGGGATCCAAAATGACACGACACTTGACATGACCAATAACTGGTGTAGGCACGTCCCCTCGGTAACTAAAACCCATTAAATGCAGGGCCATCATTAGCATCTATCCCAATTGACATTGCCTCAGTAGTCAAAACGACACTCCACAAGCACCCAAAACAGTTAATGATGGGCACAGATAGTTCATATTCCTGGGCCATGTAACCTTGAACCTGGGAATAGGGGGCAACTAATGGGGAAAACTACATTAAGGGCCCTACTTATTGGTCATGACTAATTGTTGTCGACCCAAGGGGGCCGGCCCCAAACCTCCGACTGGTCCTATACAAAACCCCCGACTACTCCTATACGAAAACCTCTGACTAGCTTGATGTCAAAACCCCCGACCCTAACACAAAATGATCCCTAGGTTATAGACCTAGGACATCCTACTGATCACCCCAACCATCGCTCAATACTAGACCCTAAGGAAAAAAAAAGACCATCAAGGCCCATGGCCCTAGGTCCCTAGGGGATCCCAATTACGGGGAGGTGACAACCCTGACCAACTCAGCCTAAGGATAAGCTTGATCCAAAAAACCATTATACTAGATAGAATATCCTCTATAGAAGACCTGCCAATTCTAAGAAAATGACAAAGAGGACAAGAGAGATGTGACCAAGAACATGGGCAGTAATGCCACGTGAGAACGTGGAGGAAAAGCGACAGGCGAGATTCACCTTGATATGCCCTAGCTCGAGCCTATAAATATGGGTATTACTTCATATTCCAGATATGAGATATCTAAAAACCCTAAGGAAAGTGTTATACTTTCGACCATCCCCCTTACCTCCTTGACTTGACCGTCAGAGAGCTAGAAGCTGGCTCCCTGCTGGCCCTAGCTCCTTGACCTTTGCTTGTTTCTTGTGTGCAGGGCCTGCCTTGCCGAGGACTTGGGTCACCCGTAGGACCATCTTGTCGGTGTAAAGGTGGCTCACCCCTCCGCTATGCCATCACTATGCATTGTTATTTGGACATTTTAGAAGATCTAGTGGCTTTTATTTATTTATTTATTTTATTGAAAGTTCATACAAATCTATATACACCAAAAGCAAGTGATGTGGACATTCTAAACTAATTTTATTGGGTTTTTATTATATTTTCTAAGAATGATACATGAACTCCTACGTTTCCTCTCTCTTTCCATGTTTATCATTTCCTATTTTTTCTCTTCAATCTTAACCACTACATTTATTTATTTTAGTTGGTTTCTAAAATTATTTTCAAAATAAGAAATACAAGAAATTTAAAACTTCAACTTAGGTTATACAAGTGTCATGCTCGAGACTTAAAAAGTGGGCCCACTCTCCTAAAATTTCTCTCCCCTGTGTTTCTCGCTACAACTCTTTTTCCAATTTTTTTATTTTTTTATTTTTTTTCTTTCTAGTCCACTATCTCCATGTTTTCTCTTCCATGGGTCAGGTACCTGTGCGAGCACGGGTCATCTGTTAATCTTACAGGTGAACCCATCTAATAGTGGGTCTCCATCCTCTTACCACAAGACACATGACATGTTTTAGGGTTTTCTGTTCTTAGAGTCCCATAACCCTAAGCCCATTACTAGCTTGACAATTTGTTGGCCCAATACATGTCAAGCAAGCCTGTTTGGCTAGCCCTCGTTTTGTAATTTAACAAGAACTACTAGGCCTAGGTCAAAAAGAGAGAAATTTTAGACCCATTCTATGCTCGTGCAAGTTTTTGGGTAGGACTTGAGCATTGTAAACTAGGCCTAGCATATCTCTAAACTCGATCTATTGACAAACCAAGTAAAAATCCTGAGGATCTAGGTGCAAGAGAGCCTGCTTGCTCCAACATAATTCATTTTCCTTCAAAATTAACCTTGTAAAGCACACCAAGAAATCCATCTATCTACTGTGATTGAACCACTTGTCTTGGTCATGATGGACATCATCCACTTGTGGAGATCCAAAGGAATATTTGGCTAAGTGCATCAACTTATAGTTCCTCACAGAAAATTTGTTTTGTTTATTAAGAAGAGTGATTTTTTTGTGATGAACTATAAGAATTGAAGATGAAACAAAAGTATGGGTGGTAGATGGATATTGAAGTTAAAATTTACCTCTGAATGAGGATTAGGGAGAAGTGGGTGATGTGGGCCTATTTTCCTCTCAAAGAGGGTGAGATGGTGGTAAGTGGATATTGAAGTGAAAATTTACCTCTCGGAGAGGGTGAGATAATAGTAGGTGAATATTTAAGTAAAAATTTGTCTCTCCCACATTACAAAGGTGTTTGGTTTTTTATAGGTAAAGAGGGTCTCGAATTTGAATTAATTTAAAATATGGAAGACTCATGAAAAGGATAGGTGGCATTTGTTTAGAGGGCTACATATTTCGGATTTGAAAAAGATTTTAAATCCGAAAATCTCAAGAGGATTTGAGAATTATTTGAATTTTACTATTTAGGTGTTACTATGTGGCATTGTTGGGTATTGTTTGGTACTATTGATGGGTACTGTTTGACACTGTTGATGGGTACTATTTCACACTGTTGGGTATTGTGTGACACTATTCAGAGCCAATTTTTTTTGACTTTTTGACACCTTTTAGACTATTTTTATAGAATTTTGACACACTTAAACTTATTACAACTCAATTATTTAAAGACTCATGCGATTAAAAGTAGCTTTGCATGTAAACAAACTTTGCTTTTGATGATGTGGCTGAAACCCATGTGAGATGCAGGTGATTTGCACATGAAGTGAGTGTTGATTTTGCTGACGTGGCTGATAAGAACTTAACTGATTGACTTTTGAAATTGGATTTGACCATGTGACATGGTGATTGCTTTTATTGATTTTGATAAAAAAAAATGACTGTCATTATCTTCCCCAAGTTTCTGAGTCGTTGATCCAGAATCAACATTTATTGGAGAAGATCCTCTGGTGGAAATTGTGTCTTTGAGAGATTTCATTTCTGTTGTTATTTATCTCATCTCTTGAAGAGACAATTGAAAATCTTAAGTGGATACATATTGATTTTGAGTGTTTGATGATGTTGTTGCTTTTTTGAAACTTTTAGTTTATAAAGGTGTTAAGTCATTATGTAATTTATCAATTTCATTCAAAGTCTAGGTGATAGGCTATGAGTATTATGTATGATGAGTGAGCCTATGAGTTGTTAGTGTGGAGACCATCACCATGACAAGGAAGAAGTTCAAGTGCTATAAGCCAAGGCATATCAAGTAAAGAACCTAAGAAGAGCCATGTCACACCATCTTCGAACTCGAAAGGTAAATTAGGTATAAAACCAAATGAGTATTGTGTGGTTACTCTAGGAAACCCCCAAAGACCAAAGTTTGATCCTAGGAAGGCATTAAGACTAATGTATGACCCTAGGTGCAATTGCTCAAAAACCCTCCATTGGAAAATGAGCTAAGAAGTGGGCATGGACATCTCAACTTAAAATGGCCATAACTTTTGATCTTGTCGTCTGCTCGGAACCCACGAGTACTCAAAACAATTGGTTCAAAAAAATACTTCCAAAATTTTTGAAATTGATTGCACTTTTTGTAATTGATTTTGCCTAATCGATTGCGAAAAGCATAATCGGTTTCGGTATGAGTTTTGGCAAAAATTTCTCTCAGCCGAGAGCAAAACTCATTGGGCCAAATCGGTTTCAGTATGAGTTTTGGAAAGTTTTCAAAAACCCCAAACCGATTTCAAAAAGCCAAATCGGTTTGGAAGGCATTTTTGGTAAAAATATTTCATAAAATTTCAAGATGATTTTTTTGAAATTTATACCTTGTTTTGGTTCATCTAAAGGCCTAAAATGCCTCTTTATTTACCTTATGTCTATCTTAAAGCCATGGATACTCCTCCCAACTATAAAAGGCAACTTTTTCCTTCTAAACCTAAGCATTCAAGGGATTTAGAAAAGGGTTCTCAAGGGGATTAGCAAAGGGGAAAGAAAAGGGCTTTTGGGTAAGAAGAAGAGCTCTATAAACTCCACTCTCTCTACACTTTCATTCAAACTTCCAAGCTTCCAAAGAAGAAGAAGAAAATTGTTGTCTCTCTCTTGTGGCCACAAAGGAGGGTTCCTTTGCAAGAGAAGAGAGGAGGAAGATCAAGGACTATGATCCTACATCTTCAAGCATACAAAATCCCAACCTAAAAGGTTGAGGTAAAGTTTTTGCCTATATTTTGGAGTTTGTTTATATTGTAGATAGTTTGTGGTTAGCTTTTGCTTATTATATATATATACTACTACTCTACATGTGAATCCTTGGAAAACCATTCCAAGAGATAAAACCCTTATGAGCCTCACTTATATTTTCTTATTCTAGAGGCCATACTTAGTTGTGTGATTTACTTGCATACTTGCCTTCATTAGAGGAATTCACACATTCCCTTAGTATTGAGTAGAGACCATACACTTGGTGTATTTGGCTAGTTGAGAGCCACTCTCAACATTGGGACATTGGTTCCCCTACTTGATTGGATTGACATGTTTGGCTATTGAGAGCCACTACCTACATTGGGACTTAGTTTCCCTTGGTGACCATAGTGACATATTTGGTTATTGTGAGCCACTATATACATTGGGACATTTATTCCCATACTTGGACTTAAACTACCATATTCGGTTATTGAGAACCAACTTGGTATTCATACAATTGATCTCTTGAGTCAATTATCGGAGATGCCATGTGATGGATTGTAAGTCCTTGGTTCAGAGACATCTAAGGTTGTGTTTGCTGGAGACACCAAGCATGTAGTTTAAGGTTTGCCTATATACCTTATTCCTTGTGTCATTGGTCAGAGACGCCTGTTGATGAGTTGTAAGTCTTTGGCTCAGAGACAACCAAGGTCGTGCTTGTTGGAGACACCAAACACGTTGTTTAAGGTGTGCACATATACCTTACTCTTGTGTCAACGGTCAGAGATGCTGTGTGAAGAATTGTAAGACCTTGGCTCGGAGACAACCAAGGCTGTGCTTACCGGAGACACCAAGCACGAAACTTAGAAAGGTTAGCTCAATATCTTGTAATCTTTGTAAAAGATTGATTCATAGAATTGAGTAGTTAAAGTGGACGTAGGCCCCAGTGTGGCTGAACCACTATAAATTCTTGTGTTGTGGTGTATGATATTTGTGCGATTATTCTTTACATTTCTATACTTGCAATCATTAGCATTTGAGCACCAAGCACATTGAGATAAATTAAATTTGAATATCACTAACTCACCTAATTAAGATTGGGGTAAAAGGAATTAAAAATCTAATTAAATCCTATTCACCCCCTCTAGGATTACACACTTAGCAATTTCAAGAGCTGTGGAGCCACAGTACACTCGAATCTCTCAACCCGAAGCTCAATGGTATTGAGCTTGTCTATAATCTTCTCCAGATTACCAATGATACATCTGGAAAGCTCATGTAGGCCATCAAAGCTTCCCCATACATAGGTAGGAACTGGAGGCTCTCCCTGCAGGGCAACTGGAGGTGGAGGTGGGACTGCCATATCTGATGATGGTGGGATAGAAGTAGTAGGTACTGGAGGAGGTGGTGCTGGTACAAATGGTTTAGCTCCTGAAGGGGTAGTATTGTGCTTCTTTGAGCGTGTCCCATCTCTAATCATCCGTCGGACCATGGATTGATTGATCTTGGTTCCCTGCTTCTAGGTGGTGGCATCCTTAGGGAATGTGACCCCATAAACTTCCAGCAGACATGTGATCATCACACCGTAGGGTAGTAGACGGGAGGCATTGGAGTTTCATGCCTCTGAGATGATGACATGGCAAATAATAGCTTCAATGTCGACCTCCTTCTTGGTAAGGAGGGAGTAGATGACGTGCACCATCGTATCAGGCATGTCATTATTGTGTGTTGTGGGAAACAGGTTGTAGGTGGAAATTAGATTGAGTAATCAACCTCAAGATGGCACTCTATGGCCTATAGTTTCCCAAACCACGTTGTGCCATGACGATCAAAGACCTCAGAGATGGTGGCCTTGTCGAGATCCTCTGGGGGGAATGGAATTGCTTGCCTCTTGGGTCTGACTATCCTGAGCAGAGTGTATAGCGCTGGTGGATCAAGGTCCATTTGCACACCGTAGACCTCGGTGTGAAATGTGATGTCATCGAGTTAGAGTCAAGGATGTTTGACCAAAACACCCAAATTGCCTCTTCTTAGACAATTCCCTTGATAGTCATAAGGGATTCCCATCCACCGGTCACTACCTCATAGCCCATGATGTGGTTGAATAGCGTCTTCTCGTCTATGTGCCGCTCCACAGCTATTGGCTTCTTAAAAAAGTATTGAGTGTAGTTTGAGAGGCGTGTAGCATTTAGAAATGCTCCATAGTTCATTGGGGGTGGCCTCTTCTTCTGAACAGGAAACTTTGACTATGTTTCTGGACCTTTTCCCTTGGGATCAGTCTTCATAGGTGGAGCCATTGAATTAGATTACGCAAGAAGAAAAAGGTGAAAAACTGAAAGGAAAGCAAGAGAGGAGAGTGAGCAAAAAGGAAATGAGAGAAATGTAAAAAATTTGGGCTTATAAACCAATTGAATGTTCGTTTCTAGCTGGAACCACCAAGTCGGATCGATCTGACAAGGCTGAATGGATCCAGATGGATCCAGATCGATCTGACTGTGCAGAAAATGCACAGTTTGGCCTGAAGAGTTTGGATTTTATACATAGGTCCTATATCTCTCATTTTTCAAATCTCACACATCCCAATTGTACTTCTCAAGTGCATGAACCTTTTAGAATTAAGAGGCTTTGTGAATATATCAGCCAATTGATTCTCAGTTTCAACAAACTCAAGAGTGATCAGTCATTCTTCCACCAAATCATGAATGAAGTGATGTCTTATGTCTATTTGCTTTGTTCGTGAATGTTGAACAGGGTTCCTTGAGATTTGGATTACATTTTCGTTGTCTAAGAACAATTCCATTACCGATTATTCGAGACCATAGTCTTTCATCATTTGCTTCATCCACAAAAGCTGAGTGCATCCACTTCCTGCTGTAATGTATTCGGCCTCAGTTGTTTAAAATGATATTGAATTTTGTTTCTTGTTGTGCCAAAATACAAGGCAATTACTGACATCAAAGCATCCTCTACTTGTGATTTTTTTGTTGTAGATATTACCGGCCCAGTCTGCATCTGAGTAACTGGCTATCACACTATTAGTATCAAATGGATACCAGAGTCCATAATTTAGAGTCCCACAAATATATCTAATAATTCTTTTTGTGGTTTTGAGATGCGACTCTTTCGGAGCAACTTGGTGTCTAGCACAAACACCAACACTGAATGATATTTTTGGTCTACTTGCAGTGAGATAGAAAAGACTACCTATCATACTCCTATACATCTTAGTGTCAACATTTTTACCCTCCGCATCTTTGTTTACTTTCTCACTAGTGCTGATGGGGGTATGAAGAGGTTTGGATTTGGTAATTCCAAACTTAGACACTAAGTCCTTGGAAAATTTGGATTGGCTTACAAATATTCCATCATTGGTTTGCCTAATTTGAAGTCCTAGGAAGAACTTCAATTCTCCTTTCATACTCATTTCAAATTCACTGTTCTTTGTGTGAGCAAATTCATGTGCCACCTCTTTCCGAGTAGCACCAAATATTATGTCGTCAATATATATTTGGGCAATGAGTATGAAGTTATATTTCTTCTTTATGAAGAGTGTTTTGTAAACACTCCCTCTTTCAAAATGGTTTTTGTTGTGAAATTTTATTATACTCGCAAGTGTATGAATCGGTTTGAAATATAGTTTGACAAGTGCGAGGACGAACCCATAGGGAATTGGATTAAATTAAGAAAACTAAATAGAACTAAACCAATTAAATCCTTATCTAGTTAGAAAAATAGATTATTTTAATTAAACTAAATTAATCTAAAAACATGCAACAAATGAACTAAATTGAAATAATCAAAAGATAAAATTACCTAGTGACAAATTACTAAGGTTTAGGAATCCACACCCATCAATTCATAGGATAATATATTTAT
>JAOXJP010106070.1:0-14247 GCA_025762735.1 Platanus orientalis | reverse complement strand
GGTGTTGATCACCTTAAAAACTAATTTTAACTCTGATGAGAATACAATTGTCTGAAAGGTTTTCGAGTTTACTTCCATAGTGTATGCCTCATTTTTAGATGAGCTCAAAAGATCAGCATTCACATGAATAACAGAAACTAAGTACTTTGATTTTGAAGTCCGTACGATCGATTTTGATTAAACCACTTTTTTTTAACTAAACCACTTTTGTTTAGTAAATGGATAGTTAAACACCTAATGGTTCTCATTAAAATTCAATCACTTGGATTTGCAAACTAATACATTTTAGTATAAAAGGCCAAATGTTATTCTTATAAAGGAAATGGGTTCTAAATTAATTCCTAAGAAGGTTGGATGATGGATAATGATATTCAAAGGTTAATTAAATAACTCTTAAAATTTAAATTAATCTTCATCTTCCAAGGAAAATAATGATCAAATCAGAGTACCCTGCATAAAAGCTTTGACATATCAAGTGTTTGGATGTGGATGGTGGACTTGCCTAGATTAAGTTTATGAAGGGGAACATGAGGTGTTCAATACAAAGACAACTAAAATGGGGCCCACAAACTGGTGAGAGGCAGCCAACATTGCATAGCTGCAGAATGTTGCTGAGGGGATTCGACTTTAGCCCTCTCTATTAAGAAAGTCATTCTGCAGCAGTAATGCTAGGGGACATTGGAAAATGATGCACAAGCTAGATCTGCCATATCGGCATTCAACATGCAAGATATTCATGATTTAATTGAGATAAAGTCTATCTTTAGCAAAAACTTGTCCATGTCCCTTGAACTGTGAATCTTGATAACCTCTCTAGTTAAGGATATTCAACAATCCCTTCCATTGGTATAGACATGTCATATGGTATATGAGGACCTCTTTAAAACTAGTTGCCTAACAGATCTCCTACACGTGTTGCCATATGGTGGAGTGGATGTCTCAAAGAAAGCCAATGAGGATATAATTCTCATGTTTCTTTTATAGAGATCTATACATCTAAATTCCTAAACTGGTTAAAGTTAAGTGTATGCCTGTGCACGTACATGTGCCCGTATTTTTTTTTTTTTCTTTTAATTTTAATTTTTTTTTTTTTAATTAGGAGTGTCTACTGTCTAGGGTCTGAGTCTATTGGACCCCACATTTATAATGTACAAGCGATTGAGACCCACTGATTGTGGTTTATGTATGATCAGATGGATTATTATTCATGTGTCTTTTGAATATTTCTGTATGGTGCTATGGCTCAAACCCAAGCTATTTTGCCCAACGCTGTCAATTGGGATGGGTTGACCCGAAGCCCGACATGTTCAGCCCAAAAAGTACTCAAGGTAGGCCAACTTAACTTTGGGCTGGGCTGAGTTCACACTCAGCTTTTAGGCCCATATTCTTATTGAGGTTGAGTTCGAGCCAGCTCGATTTCAGCCCAATACCCAGCCCAGTCCAGCCAGAAGTACTTAACAAATAACATTTAATATTGGGCATGTAGTTTATTTTCAGTTTTAAAATTTTTTTGGGTCTATATGTTTTTAACAAATTACCATCAACAAATAGTTCAATGTGTCACCTATTAAAAAAGGGCCATGCAATATGCATTTAGGTGCAGTTATGGGCCTAAATCAACCCAAAGATTAAGTGAAGTGTTTTAGCTCCGGAAGCCCAAACTCGACCAGAAACCCATTGATTTAAAATGGGTTGAGTTTGGGCTGACTACCTTGGGCCGAGTTTGAAAGTATGAAAAACTTTTAATGCTGAACTCGGCCCAGCCCACCGTCTGACTGCCCTATTTTGCCTGTCACATTTTTGTGTAATTATGGACTATAACAATTTAAATCCCAGCCTGGCTAAAAAATTACATACATAGGGTAGGCCATAAGTTATGGATCTATATTTTTGTGAATTTCAAGCCCAAGAAAGCACAATATGGAGCCCCAAGATTAGCGTAGAACTGACCCACATAGCATAGTAGTGCGTACTAAAACTGGTCCAAAACAGGCTAGGGCTAAGAGCCCATCTAGGCAGCTAGGCACATTAAACGTGTTTTCCACCAACAATATATTGTTTGCTACAAATAGTGTGAATTGCTGCCCTTAGCCCCACCTTTCCCTTGGTGAGGCCATACCGTGAATCTCCTGTTAACCTCATTAGTTGATCATTCACATGGTTACCCTTCTTCTTCATCTGTTTGGTTTGTATTTACCAGGAAAGAAAGTGTCAAGAATCCAAGAGAAAATCAAATTGCCTAAGCATTTCAGCTGGAATGCCTCAGAAAACGGATTATAAATAATATATCCCGGTTGGAACAGATGCTACTTGGAAAATTTTCTTAATTTTTTTTAATAAATCTTTTCTTTTTTGAGAAATTTAGATTTTCTCCACAAACAGACACAGCCTCTATCTAGATATATATACCTTTGATGTACCTAAGAAATTCTCCCAACAAAAAAAAAAAGAATGTGCTTGGATTTTGATTCAATGAGGGAACCCTTCGTGTGAGGGGGTGCTTTCAACATTGGATTGATATCAATTTGACACCCTAATCTACCTAAGTATCAACATGAATCCTGTCCCTCAAGATTTGGTACGAACCTAACACGAATGAACAAGGTCCGAATGGCTTAGAGGTGGACACATCAGCACCAAAAAGTGAAAAGCACTCCCCAAAAGTGTAAATCACTTTTTCAATACTGATGTATATGCCCTTGATGTTGTTCGGACCTTGTCGGTTCAAACTTTGTTCATACCTAATCCCGGCCGGAATCCTTTTGGACCCCAATCTGATGATAAAAAGGACTGCCTTGTTTGAGGGTCCCACTGAATCGCGATACAAAGTGCTAAAGCACATATTGAAATCATGGAATCATTGCCCTAGAAATAAATTAACACAAACTTCTACTAAATTAGTGGAAAATCAAAATAAGAAGTTAAGATACCTTTCCCACTTGGTCTAAGTTACTAGCATTTAAACCTGGTCATGAAAAAAGAGAAAAACAATGACCATAACAACATAGTGGTAGGTTACAATCATCTTAGGAAAATATTATTATTTGCACAGTCCACATAAAAGTCTTTAGGTTGCCATTAGCAAGAGGCATGCTCTTGTAGCTTACAAGGTTGTGTAAGGTAGAGCTCAAAACTTCAAATCATCTCCATTAAAGATGAAGAGAAATGCCCTCAAATCAAATCAGCAAAAGTCACATGCCTGACAAGGGATATTTTGATAAGAAATTATGGTATTAGGGTAGGGTGCTTTGATTAATATATGGTGGATGAATACCCAAAATTATTGTTAGGTGCTGTGTCATGGTCTGATTTGGAACTGGTCGGATTTCTCTTCATTTGAAATGATTTTTTTTTCTTTTCTTGAAAATGTTGAATGTTGTTGACTATAAAGCACAACGATGGTCTATAAACATAAGCCCTTGTAGAATTGGGACCCACAATTTAATGGGTCTCATATTAAAATCTAAGTAAAGTCTTCATTAAATGGTTAGGATTGTAAGTTGAATTAGGTAGGACCCATGGGATGTTTGTATGTTGGACCATTTGTTTGTGCACCACATGTTGGGGAATGACAGCTCGTAACCATTGTTATGGATAGGACATTTACTAACCACTGATGCCAAAGGCCCATAGTAATGATATGACAATGACCAATGATTATGTGATACACGTGACATGTACTGTACATAATAGAGGCTCTTCAAGTTCTAAGGTTGTAAATGGGCCAGCCCAGCTAGAGGTTTTGCCGGGTTTTAATTCAGGCCTATTAAAAGTTTTACAAGAATTTGGCTCTGCCTAGGCCCATTTATATCATATATATATATGATGTGAAATTAGTAATGTTGAAAAAAAATAAATTGGGTTAATGGGTCATTAGACTGTTGGGTTTTTCTTTCTCCTCTGATTGGCTGGTCAAGCTCAGCGTGCTTTTACAAGCTCGAGCCAAACCTAAGCTTTACCGTCATGTGACGAGTTTGAGTCAGCTGAGCAAAGCTTGGCTTGTTGCCACCCTTAGCCGAAAGGATCGCCTCTTGTGAGTGGGATGGCCTTGTGACAGTACCAGATGCACACGCACCCGCAGAAAAAAGTTTCTTTTTCACTTTTTTGGTTACATGGATCTGGGACTGTCGCAGGAGAGGCAACCCTAACTCTCTCCAAAGGCAGAAACCCTAAGGCTACAATAGGCAAAGATTTTTTTTTTTTTTTTTTTAAGTAAACGTCAGTGGTTAATTTATTAGTAGGTAAAGATGGGTTTTGAACCCGGGTCTGTGATACAAAGCCTACAGACTTTATCAACTTAGCAAGTTGGCATCTTCAATAGGCAAAGTTGGTGGTAATTGGATGCAGGGATGCCAATTGGTCTTGTAAGGTTGAGTCAACCAATTCACATGACCCAGTTCCATATCTTGAACAAGATAAGATATGTCAACCCTTAAATGGAAAAAAAAAAACAAGATTAGGTTTCTGTCAGAAATTTTTTATTTTTTATTTTTAAATTTTGGTGGTGGTTGGGGGGTGAGAGCGAAGCGGGTTTCCTGCACCACAAAAGCATACAGCAACCCTAAAGTACCAGGGCGTTGAATGACACATGCTAAATAAAGTGAACCACCAAATCTTATGTGCCAGTAGTGGATGATTTTTCACTTTTTTCACCACATATCACCCAGTGCGCTGGTGCTTCAAGGTTACCGCAAGGTTTTACAATGCAAGAAATCTATTTTCTTGGGGCTCAGATTATGTGCAAACGAATCTCGTGAGAACCGTGAAAACGACACCAGAGGGTCTGACACATCAATACTGAAAAGTGATTTGCACTTTTTGGGGGGCACTTATCACTTTTCAGTGCTGATGTGTCTGCACCCTGATGCCGTTTTCACAGTTCTCACAAGATTCATTCTCACCTAATTTTTAGTGATTTTCTTGGGCCAATTGGATCCCACTCCGCATCAGCAACCTGCTGCTACCACTAGTTGGGGGACAGACGTTAACGTAATCCATTGTTAAATTGCTTCCAATGGGATTTGGAACCCTGACCTCTCCCTTGTAAAGGCCATACTGTGTCATCTTTCCAATGCGTGGGCACTTACAGGCAAACCAAGTGACCCTTGGATAAACATTATATTGGTAGAAGGAAGAGTACATGGGATAGGTTGGAGATCCTTGGACAAAAGTAGATGAAAGTTGAATTAGGTACGGAAATCAATTTTTTCTGATGTATTAGAATGACATCTGGGGGCTGCCACATCAGTGCCAAAAAGTGATTTTCACTTTTTGGGGGTGCTTATCACTTTTCAAAGCTGATATGTCCACCCCTGATGCCATTCTAATACATCAGGAAAAGCTTATTTCCGTACCTAATCTTTTCCGTTTAGGATGACAATGGGTTGGGTCGTGTTGAGTTGTCTTGTCAAGATATGGTTAACCCAAACATCATCCAAATTTAAACCAACTTCCAAAGAGCTAGCCAAAACGTCCAAAAGCAGATGGATTGGCTAGATCCAGTGGTTAAGTAAAATGAGCTGGGTCCCGCCAATGAGAATTGTGCTGAACATGTTAGCAATTAGATCAAGAATGGTCGTTAGAGGTGTCAATGTGTACCCAATTGCCATTGATTAGTAGGGTATGGATCAATAATTGAGTTATCTTCATGTCTGCATTTATACTCGATTAGGAATCAGCCTCTGTTAAGTCAAATAGATGCATACGATGTTTTGAAATTATCAAGGGAAAAACAATTATCTTTTCCAATGCTTTACTTTATTTTTACTTGCATTTTCGCTTGGTTTGTATGCTATAAAGTTCAAGTTTGTTGTGTAGAAAGCCTAGCTTTCATAAGCTAATAATAGAAAAAAGAAAATAATAAAAAAAAAAACAACAAAACACACAAATGATTTATATGGTTTAACTTAAAGCCTACATCCAAAGGCAAAAACGGTGAGATAAATTTCACTATGGACAAAGAACAAGTTATAGTGCAACGGCTATATTCCCAAGAAAACCCTATTTAACCCATGAAAACTTTAATCACCAAATAGAGTTGGGTCCAACCCTAAAATTGGGTCAAATTTTGGGTCATTGGTTAGACTGGATCCTCTCTTGCCACTTATGACCTGCTAAGGTCTTGTCTAATAGGTGTCAGGAGATGATTGGAGGGAAAAAGTGAATTGTAATTTTTGAAAAATACAGTTCACCTTTTTCCACCACCTATTAGATAGGACCTTAAACCGAAGAATGGGATAGTACACCGGAATGAATCCAAGACGCCTTTACAATAATTTTTTTTTATAAAAAAATGCCTAATATGTTAAAATTTTTATGCTTTTCTAAGTTTTAAATGATGAGGGTATTGGATATCCTATATTTGACAAGTTGGAAACAAAAACTAGATTTTGAACTGCTCATGAGCATGCTTGACCTGGCTGTACTTGGAAGCAAGGTTATTAAAATCAAGATCCAATATAGAATTGTTAGGGGTCTCGTGATTGGATCAAGAATCATAAGATTCTAGTTTCAATAAAAAATAAAATGGAAAATCACCAATAATAATAATATATGTTTAAAAATAAAATAAAATATTAAAAACATGATAAAATTTAATATAGTATAACTTTTATATTTTACATTTTACATTTCTACTAACTAAAAAAATATTTTATTTTTTTCAAAATAAATTATCCAAAAGTTATTTAGTTAATTACCAAGTACTAGATTACAATGTTTTAAAAATTCTAACACTATAATAACAAAACATATTAAAAAAAAAATAAAAGAATTCATACTAGATGGTTTATATTTTCATCCATATCCAATAAGGTAACAACAACACAAATATAATAAATGTGAACATTCAATCATACAAACAAATTTTTTTATTATTGAGTTCAATGTTTTCTTCAAAGTAGTTTTCATCATCAACATTCTCATCAATATTATTGATAGCACCCATATCATCTATGAAAAAATCGTCAAAATCTCTTAATGCATTTGCTGACTCATTTTCATTATCATCATCATTAAAAAAACCCAACAAAATCCCTTATTATATTTGTAAACAATAGTTTTTATTAAATTATGCTTTAAAGCCTAAAGGTTTATCTCATTAATCCAATGAAAAAACAATCCAAAAACATAATATTCTTATAGGATCCCACAATTCTGAGCCGGATCCAACTGAGATCATACAGCCTAAAGATTTTGGGAGTAAGTCAAATCATTTAAATAATTTATGATCATAAGATCATACTATCCTAATCGGGATCCTAATAACTAAGACTAGAAATAAGAATGGTTGAATCAAGCTGTTAAGGCCCCTACTTGCCGCCCCCCCCCCCCTCTCCCAAATGTCTGATTTGGTGTCAAGGACACAAGTGGAATAAAATTGGTGAAAATTTGAAATTTCATCTAACTCCCTTCCATTTTATGGGTTGATATCCTCTATGACGTGAATATTTATGCCGGGGTGGAGCCATCATTCATGGGGAGCCATGTGGTGTCAGGAACTGACAGTCCATATACTTTTATCAAACGCCACATGACAGCCCATGAATAGTGGCTCCGGTCCAGGCATAAATATTCAAGTCGTAGAGGATATCATCCCCCATTTTATTCCATAAGATGTTCCCAAGTTGAAATCGTATACCAAAGCGTGAAGTGTGGTAAAGTCTGGCATCAACTGCATTGCGATATGTACCTCCAAAAAAAAAAAAAACAAATTTGATTGTTCATTCATTCTTTGGATGGTGATTTTTATATTTTTGGGATACGTGTCACTCTGCAGTTGATGCCAGGTTTTACAACACTTCACGCTGTTGTAGACGATTTCAACTAGACGCCCCCTGTGTCCTGCACAGAACATTTATTCGGTAAAACTAAACTTGGGGATGTCATCTAATGACCAAGAGATGAGATGGAGGTGGGAGGCAGGCAGGCGTGGAAATGGGCTCGGTTTTTCAGAAATAAAAACGAGAAAAGGGCGCAAAAGTGAGAAAAGAGGAAAAAGGGGGCAGAGAAGGGGCAACAACTAGTTCAGTAACGTGGGAGCCTCTCGACTGCACTACCGGCACGCCCTCGCATTAAAAGCGGCAGCACGTTTTTTACCGGCTTTGGTTGCGGGCCCCTCTGCTCCCTTCCCGTCCGCTAAATTTAACATTCCCTTTTCCAATTATCCACTTAATTTACTTCTTTATTTTCAATACAATCCATCTATTGACTGTACACATTTATTGAGAAACCCTTTGTTATGTTATTTTATTTTTTCAATTCTCTGTTATAGTTAAAGGATTCCATTCCATACAACCTTTATACCCATTATTAGCTTTTTTGACTGAAAATGATGATTCACAAAGACCCAAATGCCCCTAAGAGGACACAAATATTAGAATATGGAAGGGGTCTTTATTTTTCTTGTAAAATGTTGAAGTCTTGGTTTGAATTTCTCCAACTAATGTTCCAACTAATGTCATCACCTGTAGCGTGATATCGGGCCTAGATAATAGTGTTGTTTATCAAGCTTATCTTATATTTACCAAAATAAAAAATGAAAAAAATCAAGCTTATCTTAAACATAGAACCCATGTTTAAGGGGATCGGTTTATGAACGCTTCCCTTAACAAACATTCATCACTGCTCCTTATCAGGAATTGACACATCAGCATTGAAATGTGATTTTCACTTTTTTGGGGGGACCAAATTCAGTTTTCGGTGCTGATGTGCCTGCCGCTTGACAATGAACAGTGGTTAGCATCCGTTAAGGTGAGCATTTTTTATCCATTCACTGTTTAAGTGGATTGATTGTTACATTCATGAAAGGATTGAACTTGTTGACTAGGTTAGAGCACAAATGTCACTTCCGATTTGATGATTCTTCAGTGTAAGACTGGCAACATAGTGGGAGAGACAGAAGTTGACACATTACATGTAGACAGAATGGCGCCAAATAAGTTTGAATCACCTAAGATGTATCTATTTAGGAGAGGAGATGCTGCAACCACCAAGATAAGGGGGCATAAATGATAATTCCATTCATTGGATCACTGTTTTTGTTATTTTATCTAAGCTGTTGTTAATCATTTTGCTAATTACACAAAGGAAGACTTTTGATCACTCCGATTTCTAATCTTTGACCATCGATTGCATGCTTACGACATTGCATGAAAATCAAGTTGAATTTTGATTCAATAGCACAATATGATTTGCTAACAAAGCTATTTCTCTCTTTAATTAAAAAATAAACATATGGTTTATCACAAATCATGGGATTAAAAAACTAATTAGCTTATAAAAAAGACTATAATGATTTTTTTCTTCTTTGGTATCCATTGGGTACTATATATCATATTAGGTTTGACATAAAATTTCCAAGACAGGGAAAAGATGATGGCAACATCGTAATTTCCCAACAAAGAAAATGACAGTGACAAGTGAGAGTGGCAGTGGCAGTTCAGGTGATTGTTGAGATAACAGTGTCTAAAAATAACTCCCCAAAATAAATAAAAATAATGGTGAAATTTTCGGAGGAAATTGGGAAATAAAATCATAGTAAGTTTAAGATGAAATTAGTCATAGACTTTAATTAATCATCTCATAAGTAACGGACTCAAAGCAGTCCTATCTGTCATACTGATATTTTATAGGGAGAGTAAGTAGCAGTAGAGAAAAGAAACAGAGGGAGAGAGGAGACACAGACGGCGCAGTGCACATTTTTCGAGCAAAAACTTCGATTTATATATACTTCCCAATCGCCTGTAACGGTTAGTTTAGATGGTTGAAGGCTAGGGATTGACTTGACTCCGTTCATCTTCATCTTCATCGCCGTCGTCATTGTCAATCTTCGGTTGGGTGTTGCAATAAATGGATTTCAGAAATGATAAGTGAGTTAAAATTGTTTTTCTCTACTTGGGTCCGTTTCTTTTTTGAGTTTTTTTGAAGGGTTTGTTAGGAAAAGAGGATTTGTGATTTGGGTCGAAATGTGGAGTTAGATGTGTTGTAATAATGGTTCAGAGATATGGGTTTGTTTGATTTTTGACAATTTTTTTTTTATGGAAAATGAATTTGCGGTTCTGGGTTTCTGATTCATTTTTTGGTTTTTTTTTTTCTTCAATTTTGTGTCCAACATTTTCTTGGTGAGATCATACATTTCTTTTGATTTCTGGGTTCATAATGAAATGCTTTGGCTGGGAATCTGGGATCATGTTTGTCTTTCTCTCTGATTTGGATATTGATGTATAACTCTGTTTTGTTATTTGTTAATTCTGATCCAAATGCTAAATGGGTCCTTTTATCCTGTACCTGATGTTTGAATGTTGTAAGACCTGTTTCAGCATCTTCCGAGAAACTACTCATGTTATGTTATGTTCTAAGAAGCTAGATCTACTGAGATTTTCTTACTTCACCTTTACTTTTTCAATTTGTTTCTAGTTAGGTGGGACTGCTTACTCTTTTGTCATTATCATAGTGAATGCTGCTGTTTCATTTGGTTACTATTTGTAGTCTGTATTTTTTAATCTTAATTTTTTATTTGTTTTGCTTTATCCCTTGAAAATTGTCCAACTATTACAATAAATTGTAGCATAGAATTTAGTTTTAGGCCTAAATCATCTGATTCCTTGTGAATTTCTTTCACATTGGATCTAACTTCAGCTTGAATCTTAGTGCCATTTAACTGTGCTTTTTCTACTTTTTCCAATTTTATCATTTGTTGGTTTCTATTTCAATTTTATGATTTGTAATTCTCTTTCTTTTTCTCTGTAAAATGATTACTAGTGAGCCATGGGATTGGCAAGGTGAAGATTATTATCTCCAAAAGGATTCCCATCTTGGTAAGTCCTTGCTGTGGTTCTTCGTATATTAGTAAAATACTCATGGAAGAAAGTGTCTTACGTTGAGTCAATATCTTTTGGTTGGAATAGATATCTCTCATTCTCTATGGGATGGAGTAAACCAGAGTGAAGAAGATCTCTCCTACATGTTTGACGAGACAACCCCAATTAAAGCTTGCGGGGATTTAGCATACCACGTTGCTGACAGTGGAAGTGTGTTTTGTTTCCTCTTTTCCACAATGTTTTTTACTTATAGATGCAAGTGGAATTGCATTGCACATCCACTTTTTTAATTTGATAGAGTGGGTTTCAGAAAACATGATCAAGGAACCAGAAGAGTGTAGAGAGTCTTCTTTGCAAGTAAAGAGGCGGCGGATGCTACAATTCAACACAAATGCTATAGATCCTTGCCTTTGTGATGAACAGATTCCATCTGCATTCCTTAAATCAAAGGTTGGTCAAGCCTCACCACTTTGGAGGAACTTTCTCATCTATGCATGGATTTGAATTTCACATATCAATTTTATTTTGACTAATGACAACAAGAAAAACAATGTATTTTATCTGTATTACATTTATTCAACTATGACTACTTAATAATAGATATGTCATAGTTATGTTATAAACATTATATTTTTTTTCTTTATTAATTTGGTCTTGGTTAATCTTTCTTATTATTTAGAAAGGAACTCTTAATACATATTTTTTGGGTCCAATGTTTGTGCTAAAACTTATGTTTTCAAGCTACATGTAAGATAAGTATTGAGTGTTATTGTGATGAGAACATCTCTTTATGTTTCCTTGTTAAATTTCGGGATTTATTTGTTGCATTTTGTATTCAGGTTTAGGAGGACTCAATTAAAGAAAGTATACCTGAAATGTCAAATTGGGTTTCAGAACTGGTAGGTTTTCTTTTTCCCTGGCCAAAAACTTTGTTCTCAAATGAATTACATATAAATCAAAACTGTAGGCCTGCCTATGGTACTTCAGACCTGGATCAGTCTTCAGAGGGGTGGTTTGCCAATTGCTTTAATGATGTTCAGATGCAATTTAGCTCAGATGATATGTATGCTTCGTTCAACTTTATATTTTCATGTTAGTCACTTGTTCACCTTTAATTGATTGTTTTGATGCATGGGCCACAGGAATGTGCTGGAGTCTTTGATGATCTAATTAATATTTCAGGTGCATAATCTATTTTCATTTTTGGAAAATGATTCAATGAAGGTGTTCTCATGTGAGGCTTCCCCTGTAACTGTGGGATTTAAATCCACTTAACCAACCTGACCTTGTATTGGCATGATTTTTCCCTCTTTCGCAAAATTTGGTGGTTTCAATGGGGTCGCCATGAGGGCACCCTCATGGTGTATTGTCTATTTTTTATTTCATTTAATATTTTCCCCACTATTTTTTTTTCTTCTAACCAATATCTCTACATTGGTGAAACTTTGATGTTAGATCTATGTCTAGTAATATGGGCAGTCTTTCATATTAATCTTTCTTTAGATTTTTTACCTTCCCATATGAATTGGTGGGATCATCATAATTATTGGATGCACCTAATATCGTAAGATTTCATTTCTTATAGATCTCAAGATGATTACCAATCAAAAACATCCTTGTGTTTCTAGGATGCGCCTGATATCCTAAGATCTCATTTTTTATTTTTTATTTTTACTTAAACTTAATCCCTTTCTAGGTTCTAAACACACTATTAATATTCCTTATATTTTTTTATTGCAGGATGAAGATTTTGTTGCAGAAAATGATAATGGTGGCTTTCAAACTGATGATTTAGGGAGAGGAGGAATCTAATGCTAATGAAAGTGGAAATGATTTGATTTACCTAGATCCTTCTTTAGATTGTAAATAATATTGACCTACAAAAGGAATCGCAACACATTGATCCTTGTTGTACATTGATGAGACAACTGATTTTTTATTAATAGAACTCAAAGTTTTATTTTTTTAATTATTTTGGAGTGATTGACTTTTCATTTTTATGAATTCATCTAATTCCAAGCATGCTTCTCATTTGGGTATTATATATAATGTCTTGGATGGGTACCTAGAAATCATGAGCACTCTAAAATCCTCTGTATTAGGAACATCATAGGAATTAATATTATATATACCTAAATGTTGTTTTTTTCTGGCAACCAAAAAGTTGACACCAAAAGTATAGTGAAACTTTTTGGCATCAACAAAAATTGCCACAAGTGTTATATAAGTTGATGGAAAAGTGTTATTTTTTCCGTTAGGTAGTAAGAAGGTGATGGAAAAGGTTTTTCTTTTCCGTCAAGTTCTGGATTGTTGACGGAAAGAGTTTTTTTTTTTTACGTCAACTAAAATTGGACGCAAAAGACCCATTAATTGACTTTAAAAGTGTCACTTTTTCCAGCAATCTGCCTAGTTGACGGTGAGACTTTTAGTGTCATGACTTACTGCATCAGGTTGCATCAACTAAAAAGTTGACGGGAAAAGTATTTTTGACGTCAACTATTTATTTTTTGTGCCAACTAAAAATCTTATTTCTTGTAGTGATGGTTCAGGATCGGTTTATGAGCGCTTCCCTTAACAAACACTCATCACTGCTTTTTGTCAGAGTCGGACACATCAGCGTTGAAAAGTGATTTTCACTTTTTTTGGGGGTGTATATTCACTTTTCGGCACTGATGTGCCTGCCGCCTGACAAAGAGCAGTGGCTAGCATTCATTAAAGTGAGCATTTTTTATCCATTCACGATAGTTCATGGTGTGTGAGCCACAAACACAAAGGGACTCGTATCCTCGCGCTACCTTACGGTGTGCCACATGAGCCACAGATAGAAAGGTATGGGGACCATTAATTTTTTGCAGGCCCCATTCTTCTATTGGGTCTGTTGCTCACACGGTAAGTTGGCTCAGAGGATACGCTTGGACTAAACAGTCCACCGGGTCTCTCCTCTCAAAAACTCAGGTGACAGTGACATCTCACCTCCTTGAGGAAGAACATGGCAGGAACGAAATCACCTCCAAACCCTTGAGAAAGAGATGGCATGAAGATTAAAAAGAGAAACACAATATTCATTTATGGTTTAGTGTATCTTTGGACTAATGTTTGAATCCATAACTTCAGTTTTTACTGGATCGAATAACCATTGACGAGAAAATCTCTGTTTCGATTCGTTTGATTCAAGGTTGGTTTTTGTGTAAGAAGTAGTAACTGTGTCCTGGTCCAGTTTAAAATGTTCAAATCGGTGGTTTACTAGGGGAATGCACTAATTGGGGAAGGAGAGATTTTCCCTTAGAACCAGAAAATCAATATGATGAACAGGGAAACCAAGATCTCTCATCTAGTGAAACCCTTTACCTGCTACTATGGGTGTGGCGGCGGAAGCCAGACTAATCTGCTCTCTCTCTCTCTCTCTCTCTCTCTCTCTCTCTCTCTC